>VXAU01004043.1:0-24606 GCA_013399695.1 Formicarius rufipectus | reverse complement strand
TGATGTGGGGTGCTGTTGGGTGGCGTGGGGTGATGTTGGGTGATGTCAGGTGCTGCTGGGTGGTGGCAGAGGCAGGGCCAGCCCTGTGTGAGGCACTGGGGCTGCAGAGCTGGGGGACAAAGCAAGAGGCCACCGGTGGGTGCAGGGTGTCCCCCCAGGGCCCAGGGGAAGCTGAGCTCCACCAGCACCAGCCCTCGGGGCTGCAGGGCCTCCAAACTCGTGGGAGGGGCTGAGCAGACCCCAAGGCACTGCTGTGAGTGCAAGAGCTGAGGGGGCTTGGTAAAAATTACAGAATCACGGGTTCCTGGAATGGTTTGGGGTGGGAGGGACCTTAAAGATCACCCAGCTCCACCTCCTGTTATGGGCAGGAACACCAGACCAGTTTGTTCCAGCCTGGCCTTGGACACTTCCAGGGGCAGCCACAGCTTCTCTGCCCACCCTGTGCCAGGGCCTCTACACCTCACATTCAGGAATTCCTTTCCTGAATCCCACCCACCCCTGCCCTCTGGCAGTGGGAAGCCATTCCCTGTGTCCTGTCCCTCCATCCCTTGTCCCCAGTCCCTCTCCAGCTCTCCTGGAGCCCCTTTAGGCTCTGCAAGGATCTCTCCGGTCTCCCTGGAGCCTTCTCTTCTCCAGGTGAGCCCCCCCAGCTCTCCCAGCCTGGCTCCAGAGCAGAGGGGCTCCAGCCCTGCAGCATCTCTGGAGCCTCCTCTGGCCTCTCTCCAGCAAGTCCATAACTTCCTTCTGATGTTAATGACTTGGAGCTGGAGCTGGGACAGAGGAGTGGTGGCCCCAGCAGTGCTGAAGTCACAGCTGGAGCAGCAGAATGAGCAGTAACTCAGCTCGGGGGCGTCTGTTTTCAGTCCTGCAGGTCCCCCCTGCTTTGGCTCCGTCAGTTTTCCATCTGCTGTGTGTGCTGGTGACTCGTTGAGTTGGCCTTCACCCTGCAGGATGAAATGAGTCACTCAGATGGGTAAATACCACAGTTGTGCCTCCCCTCGCACATCTCCAGCCAAGGGAGGCTGGAAGCTCAGGGAGAGCATGGAAAGCACCCGCTGCAGGAATCCCGCGGGGGATGTGTGAGACACATGGACACTTTGCAGAGGCTAACAATTGAGGGGTTTCTCATATTCTTGTGGCAAGATTAATTCCTCTCTGTCCAGGAAAGGCTCGTGAGCGGCAATCTCGAAATCTCCTGTGCTCGATCACCTTTGTAGTTGGTTTTCTTCTCGCTGCTTTCAAGGTTCCTTCTCTCCCGAATGCGAGCGCTGCTCCCGAATGCGAGCGCTGCTCCCCTGGCCTTGTAAATGACCTTCTCCTGAGCTTTTCTCTGGGAGGGTGACACTCAGAGGAGCCCAGCCCGAGCCAAACCACAGCCTCACCTCTCACATCCTCTTCTCCGAAACGCCGCCTTGGTTTCAGTGTGGGCGCCGCGCTCGGCTCTCCCACTCCGTGCACAGCTCCTCATCCTCCCTCCCTGAGAACCCACCCCGGAGCTCCGCGGGGAAGGGGCTACACCGAATAGCACCGGGTTTAGTGGTTTAAAACCCCCCTTTCGTCGCGAGGCTGTTCCATCGGGGGATGCTCTCCCCTTGCCACGTTTTCAGGAGGCTTTTGCTGATCCAGGCACTTCTCTGCAGTTTTGCACGAGCCTTGGTCACAATCTGGGCTTTGATCTTCGGTCTGTGCGCTCAGAAATCCCCGGAGGCCGACGGGTGTTACTTAGCTCTGTGAAACGCTCAAGTTTGTAATCCAATTTTAGCCTCTGCAGCACCTTTATCTGCCACCGAATCTCTCCCACAATTTACTGACAACCAAGCCCTTGCAAACCTTCCCGCTTGGGCTGGGTTTGTAAACGCAGCGCAGGACAAAATCGAGCAGCACAGGATCGCTCAGAGGATGATTCCGTGATCTCCTCGCGCTGTTCTCCTTACCAAAGGCTTTACGGGGCTTTTGACCCCAGACCCTGAGTCTCTGCCAGCGGCACTAATTGCTATAATCCAAACTGTGGGTAAGAAATGAAGGCGAAGTGCCTGGTGAAGGTCACACAGTCAGTTGGTGACTAAGCTGAGACTCAACCCAGCTCTCCTGAGCTTCAAAGCTCAAACCAGAATGAATTCCACATCCTCCTGCACAGTAACGGGGCAGAGAAGAGACATAAGTGATATAAAATTCTAGCTACTGGTGCACATTGGATGCATAATTTATTATGTGTTAAATTTATTTATTATTTCTGCATTCTGCATTTGGTTTAATTAATTCCCAACTCTCCTTTTTGAAGAAGGGTGGTAAACAAGCCCCACAGGGAGTGGTGCTGGTAAGTTCTTGGGCCTCAAGCTCACGTCTGATATATCCGGTAGATACTCCCTTCACGATGGGCGGGATGGAAACAGGAGCAGGACTGGATGGCCCTGCTGTTGGTGACTAAGCTGAGGCTCAGCCCAGCTCTCCTGAGCTTCAAACCCCAAACCAGAATGAATTCCATGTCCTCCTGCAGGGTGACAGGGGCACAGCAGTGGCAGAAATGATTTAAGATGGTGGCTATTGGCGCACACTCGATGCCTGATTTTTAATATGTTAAATTTATTTCTTATTTCTGCATTCTGCAGTTGGTTTAAATAATCTCCAACCCTCTGTTTAGAAGAAGGGTGGTAAACAAGCCCCACAGGGAGTGGTGTTGGTAACTTCTCACGCCTCAAGGTCACACCTGACACACCCAGTAGATACTCCCTGCACGGTGGATGGATGGAGCCACGAGCAGGACTGGATGGCTCTGCTGTTCTCCCACCCCACCGAAGCTTTGAACACCCAAGTTCTTATTTCTTTTTAACCTGTTCTCCCCTTCCATATGTCTAAAAAGATGTTTTTGAGGGAGGTTGTGTTAGAGCTTTGGGTTGCAACGGGGCAGAGTGTCGTGGTGCATCTCCGTGGGTCGGGGGGTGTCCTGCTCGGGCAGGTGGTTACACTGCACCCAGGTGTAAGCCAGGTGTAAGCACACTGCTCCACGTTACTCAGTCCAAACAAAGAGATGCGTCATCACTAAATGCTGCCACATCCGTGTCACCAGCAGGGGACCAGTGATGGGTGGTCAGAGATGGGCACAGACATTGCTCTGTGCAGCCCAGGCTCTCATGGCACTGAACAACCCCTGGAATTCTTTCCTGAGCTGATAAATGACTTGTGGAAATTGCTGGCACAAGATCCAGCTGCCAGAAATAAACCCAAACTTTAGAAAATGCTGGTCTCAAGAATTAGGGAGTATGTAACATTTGAGAGAGGGAACCATAAGATGCTAAATGAAATCTACTGAGAGTGACATCGTGATTGGATTCATGGGATGCCCCATCTCCGGAAGTGCTCGAGGCAAGTGGACAGGGCTTGGAGCGACCTGGCCCAGTGTTTTGGATCACAGACTGGTTGGGGCTGGGGGGGACCTCAAAGCTCATCCAGTCCCACCCCCTGCCATGGGCAGGGACACCTTCCATCAGCCCAGTTTGCTCCAAACGCCATCCAACCTGGCCCTGGACACTTCCAGGGATCCAGGGGCAGCCACAGCTTCTCTGGGAAACCTGTGTCACTGTATTTCTATGTATGTACATATATATTTGTGCTTTTTTCTTTCTTTTTCCTCCAGTAACCACCCAAATTTACCAGATGAACCCACATAAAGGAGGAATATTTCCTTCAGCACCCAAGAAATCAGTGGGAGCACTGGCAGAGGTGAGGCAAATATCCACCGTGTGATCCAGGCAGAGTTTCACCCTTCTGCTCCCATGGCCATGGATGTATTTACAGGGATCCATCCTGGAGCAAGTTATCAGGGCTGGAAATTCAACCAGCAGGAACCTGAAAAGGTCAGACCAGGCTTTCAGCCTTGGCTTCTGACAAAAGGAGCATTTTCCCCCACGAGCTTTGGTAGTTCAGGTGACAGAGCTCAGCACAAGTCTCAGGATGTGGACATTGAAAAAAAATACCTTCCCCATGTCACACTGATGGTATGTGGCTGTTCTTCTGCAGTTTCCTTCCTGCACAGGCAGCAATCACTAATTTTAGACTCACCTGCATCAAGCAGTCGTGTTTGTTCCTTGGAAACAGTTTGCTGCTTCTCAAGAATAATCCTACCCCAACTTGCCAGGTCTCTACTGCCCTGCAAATACCAGTGACAGATCCCTTGGGGTGTTAGGAGGAAACAAGCCCAGCTCACAACGACACTGGCTTGGGAATATCCAGGATAAACCACAAAACTGATCCATTTGTGCAACGGCTGGTAGAGAAATGCAAACAGTGCCTCGGAAATCTGGAAAGAAAGATGTGTTGGGAAGGTTTTGTAAGTCCCAGGAAAACCTGTAAATGGTTCCACGGGTGCTCAGCAGGAAGGAGACTCCTGCATTTCCCCTGCTGGGTGTCAGGGGATCCAAACTCCCAGTCGTGTGCCTCCAAATGCTGTTTTGCTGTGCCACTGCTTCCCACAGCAGGGCTGAGGCACGCCAGAAGTGCTGGGAGATGATAAATCCCTCCATCAGCATGAAGGATTAGACCAGTGACCAATTCAGAGGGATTTTAAATCAGCCTGACAGGTGGTGGAGGCTTCTTTCTTCTTACCTGACTGGGTTTTCATTATGGAATTGGAGGAAAATGAAACCGGGTTATTCTGTCATAGAGAAAAGATTTCACGTTCTTGGCATCCGTGTGTGGTACATAAACCCTTCTCGGGACAGGGTCTCTTCCTCAGCAGTAATCCCAAAATGTTTTACACATCTCTGGCAGGACATTGGAGGGATTTTCTTTTTAATCCATCTTAACCACAGTCATCTCCAGGGATGAGATGCTCCAAACCTTTACCGGGAGAATGGCGTTGCATAGCAATGGAAGGATAACGCATGCGGCAAAAACTCCCTGCTTGGCATTCCAGTCCCTCCAGGAATCCAGGGTTTATGGGCTTTTCACTTGTGCCAATATGAGGCAAGTTCGAAACTGTGGTTCAGTGACCAGAGCTTTGCAGGCAGCCACAAGAATTTGTAGTTGAGCAAGAGGGCAAATTTCTGATTGGGAGTTTTGCTCCAGCTCTGCCGTTGGCAAACTCAGCTCTCTGACACCTGCCCTGCTCACCACTCTGGGGCTTTCACAGCAGCCACCACTCCTCTCAAAAGAACCCTCCAATGCTTTGTGGAAAGTAGGGGGTTTTATCCCTGGACTCCCTGGGGGTGGATCTCATGCAGGAGAGCAGCTCCTTGGGGACCAGCATCTGCTCTTGGTCACTGCTGGGTGGCCTCTGCGCCCACGGGTTCTCCGAGAGGGCCCCGTGTCCCCCCAGGTTCGGGATGAACGCTTGGCTTTGCCCACTCAGGCTGCTGTTTAGGATGAGGTTGATCTTCTCCAGCAGGCAGATGTGGGGTGCCCCTCCCTCCCCATCCCACAGCTGGGGAACGGGGCTCGTGTAGTCCCCAAAGATGCTCATCTCTGGTTCTGGGGGGGCCGAGGGGGGCTGTGTCTGGTAAAGGTTGGCAGCCACGTATCCCAGTGCGTTCCCATCAGATATCTGGGGTTTGTAGTCACTGCTCTGCTCTGGGATCGTGGTACTGGCAGGAGCCACGGCTTTTGGGTGCTCCCCATCCTCAGGGTCCTCTCTGCTGGCCTTCTTTGGGGTGCCTGCCCTCCTGAGCCCCTCGTGCGCCGGCACCTCCTCGATTTCCACCACTGTGGGTTCAGTGGGGTCCAGGAAGGGCTCCTGGAAACTGTCACTCGTGAAATCACTCCTGGCCTGGGGAAAAGGGCAGGGGGGTAGTAACAAAACGGCAAGTTTTATTAACAGGAGAACAATTATTAGAGCTTGGAGCAGCCTGGTGCAGAGGAAGGACAGGACAGAGGGTGGAACGGGATGAGCTGTAAGGTCCCCTCCTGCTTGAGGCAGCTGTGGCCGCTGAACACAGACTGTACGGAGACTTCAACTCATCTGGGCTCCCACACGCTTCCCAAATACCTGGAGAATGATTCCTGAGCAGTTCCCAGTCTTTTAGAGGTTTACCCTTCCTCCCATCCATGTTTTTTCACAGCTCCAGAGCAAGTTGCCTTCTCCAAGTGACAAGTGACAGGACAAGGGGAGACAGCCTCAAGCTGTGCCAGGGGAGGGTCAGGTTGGACATCAGGGAAAATCCCTTCCTGGGAAGGGCTGTGCAGCCCTGGCACAGCTGCCCAGGGCAGGGATGGATTCCCATCTCTGGAGGGATTTAAAAGCTGTGTGGATGTGGCACCTGGGGACATGGTCAGTGGTGGCCTTGGCAGTGCTGGGGGATGATCTGAGAGGGCTTTTCCAGCCCTCTGTGCTCCTGTGAGTCTGAGCTTTAACCTGAGGGCAGGAGGGTGAAGCAAAGCCAGAGGTAACACCGCACTCACCTGCAGGGACTTCACCACGTTGCTGTTTTCCATGTGGGGAAACTCTTCAAACAGCCATTCTGGCAAGAGCTGCACGATGGTGCCTTTAATCCTTTACCAAAGGGAAGAAAATAACCCCCAAGATATTAGTCCATTTTATCACTCAGTTGTTCTCCATGCAGGATGGAACTGTCCTGGCAGAAGGGAACACAAAGAGCACCCAGCCTTTGAGTGTGTCTCAGGATTCCTGGGTTCAACCCATACGGGTGGGTTTCCCCCTTCTGTTTTTTCAACAATTCTGATTTTGTGTTTGCTTGATGTTTTTGTTGGGCTCTGCCTTACTGTAGAGCACACAGGTCTGTTTTTAGACCACAGTCTGGTGACTGGGTGACACTGCCCTCAGTGAAACGACTGCAGTGAAAAGGCTTGGCTTCTGTAGTTGATTTTAAAATATCCTAGAAGAGAGTTTGCATTCGTTCTACATAATAAAAATACTTTAAAAAGTATGAGCTAGAAATCAGGAAAAGTGGAAGAGAAAGTAATACCTTTTTCTGACTGACTTTTTAAACATCAGAATTGCAGAAACTCCAGATATTACAACGACACTGATGCCCAGCCCCAGGAAAACTCTGGTGTCACCATCTGCAGAAGGATGGAGAGGGAACAGGTCATGCCAGGCCTTCAGTGCACTGATGCAACCAGTAACCACTGCTGCCCTTCCCTTCCAGAAATGCTGAAGGGATTTCTTCAGCTTCTCTTGGTTTTGCTTTTGCTTTAAGTGTCACAACAGATCGCAGTGTGACCTTTCCCAGAAGATGTGCAAACCAGAACATCAGCAACGTCAGAGAAACGGGTGGGAAATGCTGAGACGAGTCCCTGGGTCAAACTGCAAGGTGGAAACAGCCTCTTGCTCTTGTGGCATGTGTCAATTTTCTATTTTCCTTGTCTTCTCACCTCCTAATTGTAATGTACATTGTAAGTCTCATAGGAAGGCAAATCTCCAGGCTCGCATCATGGGAGAGCACTGCAGGTCTCCCTCCATGTGGGTCGTGTCCCCACTGAGTGGAAAGGTCCTTTTTTTGGCCCTGACCTCTCCAAAAGTACAGGAGCTCCCAATCCCCCATTGATTAAACCTTCCACTTCTGGCCAAGGAGAAGGCCTGGCTTAACAACTCTGAGCTACCAAGGGCTTCTTACCCTGGGGGATCTCCCTGTAGATGCTGCCCAGGAGTGGCTCCTCTGCAGGGACTGAAACAGAGAAGGGAAAAAATGTCCGTAATTTCATTTAGAGGATGGTGGGTGACACAGAAACCACAGCTGGCTTTTATTTTGTTAATATTATTTGGAAAATAAATTATGGTGTAATGAGATAAAAATAAGCTGAAATAGTAATCCCTGAAGTAATTAGTAACTCCAACTCTGGCTGGAAAATGGACCATGGAGAGCGTCCTCCTTCTCAGGGATCCAGTTAAATGAGATGTTGATCAACACACATCACCAGCTGCAAAACATCTTCCACACACATCACCCCTCTCAGCACCTGAAACAAGAATTTACCCTGCCTGGGGAGCTGTACACCATTTCTCATGAGCACCTACAGGTTGTTTAACAGGACAACCAGAGAGAAGCTGTGGCTGCCCCTGGATCCCTGGTAGTGTCCAAGGCCAGGCTGGACAGGCTTTGGAGCAACTTGGGCTGGTGGGAGGTGTCCCTGCCCATGGCAGGGGTGGGATGGGTTGAGCTTGAAGGTCCCTTCTATTTTAGGATTCTGTGATTTCCCAAAGTGCCTGAACTCCATGGGAATGAATTTCCTGATAATTTGTTAGAGTGATGGGCTGTGTGGTGAGGGAAGGTCTGCAGTCGATGAGCCTGCCATGGCAGGAAGGGCATTTCTGCTAAAATAAGCAGCAAATTCAGCAATTCCCATGGGATCCCTTCTCCTTGAGAAACACGTGGTGCCTTTGCTGCTGCAGAAGAGGGGTCCCGGCCAGAGCCAAAGGCTGTCAGTGTGTCTGTGAGGATAAAGCTCATGGCTGTGAGCAGCCTGCTATGAGCTGGTCAGCAATATTGCCTTCCTTTTCCTGCATAGAAAACCGAATATCTGCCCTTCTCCAAGCCAGGATTGGTGTCAGCCAGCAACAGGGAGCTGGCTTGTCACAGGGAAGTATCTGAGCAGCTTCAGAGAACCCATCTGAGATGGCATCACAGCGTGGGACCCTGAACTGACAACCCCCTCAGGTGCTGCCTGCAGGTACATCCTGCTCTGGCAGGGCACTGACAGGTCTGAATGACCCCGACCAGCCTCACCTGGGACCTCCACCCACAATCCTGCCCAGGGCTCTATTTAAACTCGGTCCTGGCTCTCAGCCCCTCTTGGGCTGTGCTGGAGGAGTTCTGAAGGTCAGATCTCTGGTCTGACTTCCTGACTTGATGTCAGCCCTTCTTTGCCTCCGTGGACCTGCCCGGCCCTTGAGGACAACCAAAGCCAACCCACAGTTGTGGAGATGAGGAAGATCCTCTGCAAGCTCCTGCTCTTATCTAAGACAATTTCCAGACCTGAAGATGCCTCTATTCAATGCAGAGGAGTTGGACTATAGGAGCTTAAAAAGTCCCTTCCAACCCCAACTGTTCTCCAATTCCTGCTCCAGGTGAGCAGAGGTGGGGCTGTGGCTTGGCTGGTTGGTCTCTGGAAAAGATGTTTCTTACGTTTTGGTTTATTTATAACACTTGCGACGTGTGCAAAGCAGCAAGTGCCTTCTGTCTAAAGGGAGAACAACTCCAGTGGTGTATCTGCTGTGGCAAGAAGTGGTTCTCATGCCTTAGACCTGCTCACAGGAGCAAAGAGCAGCTAGAGGAGGGTTTCACGCAGATGCGTCGGTAAAAGCCTCTCTTTTCATGTCCTGTAGCCAAGAGGTTTCCATTTAGAGCCCTGCTTTCCTCTGGTCAATGGGAGGAGTTTACATCTTGCTTTTAAGACTAGGTTATCCTACCAGACTGTCAGGTTGTGGGGAACAAGCAGCAGCTTCTCCCCCCCTCCAGGCTCACCTTGGCCAGAGCTGGGTGTGCTGACTCCGTCGGGGTAGACGGCGTACACCGAGACGTTGATGCGAACCCCTGCCACTGCCTCTTCTGGGGAGAAGCAAGATTTGCCTTTAAAATGTATTCATAAATCCATTTTATAATGCCATGAGGGCTCTAGTCTTGTTCAAGGGCTTGTTGCAGAGTGGTGGAAGGAGGTGGAGCACCTCCTGTGCTTGCACAAGCCCCCAAGGGTCTGTGTGTGTCCCCAGGCTGTCAGCTCACTTGTCGCTTCATTCCTTCCCCGGGACCTTCACCCAGGGAACCAAATCCCACTGATTGCCCTCCCATCTCCTGTTGCTCCACTCCTCCTTGTTCCCTAAGGGCTCTTTGTCCCACTCCCCAAAAACAAGAGGGCAGGGGCTCAGCTTTGGATCAAACTGCCTTCGTAATCTGAGGAACTGCCCCGAGCAGCCAAAGCTCTCCTGGAATATCTTACCTGGGATGTACGTGTGTGTTTCCTGCCTTGGGACTTTCTGCCAGGAATATCGCTCCTCCTGGAGATGCTGGGAGGTGGAAACCCACTCCACTATGAACCAGAGTGGGGGTGTCTTGCTGTGCTGGGGGGGCTGCCAGTGAACCCAGACCCTGCTCTGGTTCTCAGGCTTGACCTTCACGGCCTCTGGTGCTGGGAATGCTGTGGAGAGAGGGGACAAGGGGTCTGTCACCCAACAGGCTCATCTTTGGACAGGGTCAGCTAAGCCCGGGCAAAATGTCTTTCCTGGGGGTGTTAAAAACTGGGGAGGCAACAAGAAATTATAGAATATGGAGGGTACATATTATTATTAATGTACACACAAAATACATAAATATGTAAAAATCTATACACTGATCCATATTCTGTAGAATCATTTAGGTTGGAAAAGACCTGAAAGATCAAGTCCAACCATTCTCCCAGCACTGCCAAGGCCACCACTGACCCACGTCCCCAAGTGCTACATCCACATGGTTTTAAATCCCCCCAGGGATGGGGATCCACCCCTGCCCTGGGCAGCTGTGCCAGGGCTGGACAGCCCTTCCCAGGAAGGAATTTTCCCACTATCCCCCTGCCCTGTCCCTGTTCCTGGAGCACAGCCCGACCCTCCCCAGCTCCCTTGTCCTGGCAGGGACTTGCAGAGCCAGAAGGTCCCCCCTGAGCCTCCTTTTCTCCAGGCTGAGCCCCCCCAGCCCCTCCTGCTGCTCCAGCCCCTTCCCAGCTCCATTCTGTCCTCTCTGTTTATCGTCATGTGTCACAAAAACACATTGTCAGCTTTGTTGTGTCCCTGAAATGTTTCACCTGCCATTTTTTACAAGAAATGCGTGTGATTCTGATAACTATGAGAGCTTAGGGAGTTTTTTTCCACTTTAATTCTCTTCAGTTTCTTTTTAGTCATGTATTTGTCCTCAGCTTGAATGGGACTTTCCCCTCCCATCGCTCACTAAAAGAGACGTTTTACAGACATAGGAAAGCATAGTTGTGGGGAAAACCACAGCCCATGGCACAGGGAGCCTAAGAGGGCTCAGAAAGGGCTTTTTTCCCTCCTTTTCTGTCTGCAAGGACCCAGCTCACAGCAGGGACCATCTCCCTGGCAGAGGCTGCCAGAGCTGTTTTGGGGAGCAGAGGAGCTGCCTTACACCCTTTGTCCTGCCAGCCAACATGGGCAAGGCAAAATTATTTTTAAGCTTGTTGCTGCAGCCTTTGGAGGTGAAGGGCTGAGATCCCAGGGGAGCTGGAGAGGGACTTTGGATACAGGATGGAGAGACAGGACAAGGGGAATGGTTTCCCACCGCCAGAGGGCAGGGATAGATGGGATATTGGGAAGGAATTCCTGGCTGGGAGAGTGGGCAGGCCCTGGCACAGGGTGGGCAGAGAAGCTGCCCCTGGAACCCCGGAAATGTCCAAGGGCAGGTTGGATGGGGCTTGGAGCAACCTGGGCTGGTGGGAGGTGTCCCTGCCCATGGCAGGGGGTGGGATGGGGAGGACTTGGAGGTCCCTCCCAGCCCAAACCATTCCAGGATTCCATGGGTCCAAATGCATCTCCACCTCTGGGGGATGCTGGACTCGCCTGGCGGGGGGGGGATGCTGTGTTCCCTTGGCAGAGTTCCCTTGCCCAGTCCAGCGTTTCCCCCCCGCAATCCCGACAAAATCCCGTCTGTTCCCCCAGCAATCGGCCCGTGTTCCGCTCTGTGTGACATCCCACCTTCCTGGCTGCGGGCACCGCTGCTGAGCGCGATGCTGGCGGGGCTGGAAACCCCCTTGGAGTTGTGAGCAGTGACGAGGAGGTTGTGTGCTCCCGGTGGCACCAGGAGCCTGCACTCCGTGCCGGAGGTGTTGCAGAGCTCCGCCGCTCCCCCGGGGCTCTCGACGGCCACGGCGTAGCGCAGGATCCTCCCGCGGGCATCCCGGCGGGGCAGCGGCTGCGGGGGGCACAGAGGGGTGGGTGACAGAGTGGGTTATGACACTGAAACACCCCAGCGCAGGACAGATGTGCCCCTGGCTGGCTGACACACGCGTGGGTTTCACGAGGGTTTTCCCTCCGGCTGAGGCGTCGTTCCCTCCCCGCATCCCTTGGGTCGCAGGGTTCCTTAGGGAGGGAGGGGCGCTCCTTTCGGCCGCTCGGGAAGGAGCAGAGCACGCCAAAATTTCCGAGAGGGTGCCAAAAGCCGCTCTTACCTTGATCAAGACCGTCACCTCGTGGCTGCCGTCGGGGAGCGCCGCGCCCAAGCGCCGCCAGACATCGGGAGCCGCGGCGGGGGCTGCGGGAGGGAGGGAAGGAGGAAAGAAAGGCAGCGTGGGATGCGGCAGAGACAACGGGGGGGGGGGGACCACCCACGGGACACCCGCCCACCCGCGGGGGCCCCATCCTCCCACGAAGCCCCGCTCGGCCGCGGTGCGAGGAGACGGCAGCGGGCGCTGCTGTTTGCGGCGGGCACAGCCCCGGGATGGGAGGGCAGAGCTCCTCGGGCAGCTCATCCCGCTGCCGGCCGGGCTCACAGAGCCGTGGCCAGGCTCGTTCCAGTGTGATGGGACGGGATGGGATCCCAGCCGCGATGGGAAGGGGGAAGCGGGCACAAGGTGATGGGTATTTGTGGCTGGTGCAGCATCGCGGCTGGTGTGATTTATTTTTTTTCCGCCCAGGGCAAGAGGCCACCAAAGATCGTGGAATCACGGGGGTGTTGAGGTTGGAAAAGCTCTCTAAGATCACCGAGCCCAACCGTTCTCCCAGCACTGTCAAGGCTATACCCCTAGCCCACGTCCCCAAGTGCCACATCCACACTGCTTCTAAATCCCTCCAGGGACAGGGATTCCAGCCCTGCCCAGGGCCGTGGGGACACAGCAGGTGTGTGCCACACACACGAGTCCCTGAGGCTGAGCCTACCTGCCTCGGGGGTGCTGTAGAGGAAGGGGGGGCTCCAGGCACTCCAGGGGCTGTGGGTGGTGTTGAGCCTGCACCTGACCTGGAACAGGTACTGGGTGTCACTCTGCAGGTTGTGCTGCCAGCAGGGCCCGTCCTGTGCTGCACTGTCCCACACCTCCACCTGTAAGGGAAACGGGGTCCTGAGTGGGCAGTGAGACCCAACCAGCCCCCCCCTGCCACCAGCAGCCCCCCAGGAACAGTGGAGGTCTCCCCCACAGATGAGGATGGGCAGGGTCCACACTGTCCCCTCTGTGAATGCACTGGGCAAGCTGAAGGGGCACAGCAAGACCCCTCCATCCTGCTACGTTGCTGGGCTCCTGACACCACGGGGATTTTGGGGCGTTCCGGGGAGCACTGGGATCCAGGCTCTGCCCCTGCCAGCACCCAGGGATGTTCCCAAAGGGACTCAGCTGGAGCTGTCCCAGTGTAGATGTGTCTGTGGGTGTGCACTGAGCTTTCCAGAGGATTTTGTGTCTTGTCTTTGCAGAGCAGATAACATTTGGAGACATTTGGAATTTTGCCCTTTTGCTTAGAAAGCTGAGATAACCCTATCCACAAGGCTGTCTGCTCTCCTGGAAGGCACCAGCTCTCCTGCTCCCCAAAAGTAGGGGCTCTCTATGTCTGGGCATGCACATTCCCCACCAGCCCTGGAGCAAAGGTTTTGAATGACCCCAAATGCCCCCATTGCCATGAGGGTCTCCAGCAGGACCAGGACTTGCTCCTCTGCTGCCCGGGCTGGATGCTGTGTGTTTGGGGAGGTCTGGGGGTCTCACATGCCATGCCGTGGTGCCCCTGGCTTGGTGTCTCTCCTGGCAGCACACCCTCTCCAGCTGTGTCCGACTCCTCCAGCAGGTCCTGGTGGTGGGAGGGGCCGTCTCTGTCGTCTCAGCACCCACGGCCAGGGGCAGGGTGGGGATCACTGCGGGGAGAGCCAGGTGAGTGACCCTAAAGTGGCACCTCAGGGCAGGGTGTGTGGCCATGCCCTGCCCCAGCCCTCGGGCCCCTCACGATCAGATGGACAGTCATACCCATCTCCTGCAGGCTGAGGAGCTGAGGGGCTGAGCGGGCAGTGCCCAGCGCGTTCCTGGCCTGCACTGACACGAAATAGCAGCTCCTGTTGTGCAGGGCACTCAGGGGCACTGGGGAGTCTGCAGGGAACACCTTCTCCTCTTCCTCTTCCTTCTCCTCAGCCTCTGCCACCACCCTGGGAAGAAGGAGGCAGAGGGTCAGTGCCTTTTGCAGCACACACACCTCCACTGGGATGGTGATGCTCCTGAGGTGTCACAGCTTGTGACCAGGGCACGGTCATCCCCAAACTTGGAGTCTGTTATGCCTATAGGGAGATGGAACGTCACTCTTTAGCCTCCTGACTCTGCTGTCAGGGATTTGCATTTTCACAGCAGGAAGGAAACTTTCCTTTCTGGCTGCGGGGTTCAGTTTGATCCCAAGCGAATTTAGAGGTATCTCCCTTCTCTTCCAAAACCTTTGTATGATGGGATTTAATGTCTATAATAGTTGAGTCAGTGTGACTGAAAGCCTGGTGCCATGGGGACTTTGGTGGCAGGGAGCATGCTGGCATGGGCAGGATGGGCTGTGACACGCCAGGGTGGTTTCAGCACCTCTGCTTCAGTTTCAAGCTGGAGTTCCAGTTTCAAGATTTGGGCAGCATTAGGTTCACGCTCCCTTGAGACCGGGGAGAGTCCAAGCACCCGAAAACAACGTGTGGTCCCCCCACCACGCACCCTGTCACAACGGAGCGTGTGCCGGGTCATTGCCGGTGCTGAGCGGCGGAGGTTCCTCCCGCAGAACTCAGCCCGTGGGGGCGAGTGTGGGTTTCAAGCAGGAGTTGAGCAACCGTGAGCCCTCGGAAGTGTAAGTAGGGCACGGCACCCTCTCGGAGCAGCCCCGCCGCGCTCCCTCCCGGCCCCGCCGCCCCCCGCACCCCCCCCGCGGGGTCTCACCTGCGCAGGTGGAGGGTGTGCCGGGTGAGCAGGTGGGGCGGCCGCCCCGCGTCCCACCCGCACCGCAGCAGCCCCGAGCCCTCGGCGATGGCACAGCTCACGTTGCCGGGGGGGTCCGGAGGGTCTGCGGAGTTGGGGGGAACAGGTGACTGTACGGCCACCCCCCCACCTCGGCAAAGCCCCCCAGCCCCGTGCCCGGGGTACTCACAGCCGGCGCGGACCTCAGTGCCGCACACCAGGCGGTCCCGGGCGGTGCGGGGGCAGCGGGAGAAGCAGACGACGGTCTCGACGGGCGTGCGGAAATCGGGCACTATCAACTGCACCGCGCTGCTGTTGAGGGGGCGCAGGGGACCCCCGACGCGGCTGTAGTTGAGCAGGATGGTTAACTTGGCCGAGGGGCAGGCGAGGGTGGAGAGGCAGTTGACGGAGATGTTGGAGCCCATCGGCACCACCGGCGCGGGGTCGACCCAGACGTGCCCCGAGCACCTGATGTTTGCAGCCTCTGCGATAACACCCGTCGGGTCAGGGAGGCTCCGGGTGGGCGGCCCACGGGAGGGGATGACCACGGGCTGAGGATGCTTGGCTGGGAGGTGGCGGCAGCAGCACGGCTGGACCCCGCAGTGAGGGGATGCCAGCACCGCCAGCCGCCCTGAACAACGTGGGATGGGGATAAACGAGCGCTCACGAGTCGTATTGGGACGGAATTCCTGGCTGGGAGGGTGGGCAGCCCTGGCACAGGGTGGGCAGAGAAGCTGTGGCTGCCCCTGGATCCCTGGAAGTGTCCAAGGGGAGGTTGGATGGGGCTTGGAGCAACCTGGGCTGGTGGGAGGTGTCCGTGCCCGTGGCAGGGGGGGGACTGGGTGGGCTTTGAGGTCCCTCCCAGCCCAAACCAGTTTGTGACTCCGTGATGAACTCCCTGCCTGCAGCAGCGCCCCGGCACGCCGTGACTCACCCTGGCAGATCAGAAACAGCCAGTTGCACCAATTTTAGGTCTCACTCTAAGGTTTAAATGAGTGCAGGGAAATAACCCACAGTCTCGAGAGCTCTGATCCCCTGATTAGAGCGGCGGAGGCGCTGCCCTCTGCTATCAGATGGAGCTCTGCAGCAGCCCCCGGCTCTCAGCTGCTGTCAGCCCTTCCTGGAAAGGGCATGGCTGTGCTCCTGCTCGGTGTCCCTGGGGCAGCTCCCACTGCTCAGCACAGCCCCTGCCATGGGGCTGGACACGGTCCTGCTCCAAGGATGTGAGTGGGAAGGAGAGAGTGCTGCGGGGCATAGGACCCCCTTGCAATGCTAGTGAAGTACTCACCCCAAAATCCTCAGCTGTAGCTCTTCAATTGTCCTGTTCCCATCCTACAACCCCTGTAGCTGCAGGGTGTTTGCTGTGCATTTGTCCTGTTCCCATCCCACATCCCCTGTAGCTGCAGGGTGTTTGCTGTGCATTTGTCCTGTTCCCACCCCACATCCCCTGTAGCTGCAGGGTGTTTGCTGTGCATTTGTCCTGTTCCCACTCCACATCCCCTGTAGCTGCAGGGTGTTTGCTGTGCATTTGTCCTGTTCCTCCCCCCAACATCCCCTGTAGCTGCAGGGTGTTTGCTCTGGGGGTCAGCAAGGCCCTGGTGGCTGTGCTGAGCCATGTGGTGGCCACTCACCTTGGCACAGGCAGCAGAGCAGGATGTGGAGCAGCAAAGCCTCGCTGGCACCTGCCATGGCCTGGACTGCAGCTGCTGCCCACACGTGGCATAGTCTGCGGGAGGAAAGTGGGTAGAGCAAATCCTCCTGGAATCCAGCTCCAGCACGGGTGGGAGCACCGGGAGGGGATGGGAGCAGGAAACGTGGATTTCTAACAGGGAAATTGAGGCTGAGCAGCCCCAGAGTCTTCCCCCAAGGAGATGGGCTTGGTGGGACAGGGGGATGCTGCCCCTCTGCTCAGCACTGGGGAGGCACATCTGGAATGCTGGGATCAGGGCTGGGCTCCCTCCTGGATGGGAGAGGCATGGATAGATTGGAGTGAGTCCAGAAAAAGTGCCCGAGGGTCAGGAGCACCTGTGAAATGTGGAAGGGCTGGGAATGCTGCTGGAGAGAAGGGGGCTCAAAGGGGCTTAAACCTTTGGGTATAGATGGGGAAGTAAAGATGAGGGAGCCAACTCCTCCCGGCACTGCCCAGGGACAGAACAGGAGGAATGGGCTCACACTGGAACTCTGAAAATTCCAGCTAAACCTCAGAAAAAGCTCTTTGAGGGTGGCCACACAGCAGGGTTGCTGCCCTGAGGGCTCACCCTGCAGGCTCCATCCCTGGGGATGCTCAGACATGGTTTTGTGGGCCAGAACTTCCGTTTCCATAAGATCTTGCCCACAGATCCTGTCCAAGCTGAGCAATGGCTCTTCCCAGCAGTGAAACTGCTGAGGCAGCCCCAAAACCTCAGGCCAGGACTTCCCACCTCTCCCCAAGGAGACACCTTTGGGTCTGCATCCCACAGTCTTGTTTAGGTTTGTCCCTGCTCCCTTTGCCTTCCCCCCCAGCCTCTTTGGATGCATCCCACCAGGACTGCCCCCTCCAGAAGGGAAGCTCAACCTCACCAGCCCTGTGGGGATGGGACAGCTTTGAAACAACCAAGGCACAGACTGAGGTGCAGGAGATGCAACTCCCTGGAGGAAAATTGCTCTTTTCCATGAAAAACATGCTCCTGGGAGCCGACCCTGACCAGACCTGACACCCCCATTCATCTACCCGGGGTTGTACACCCAGAAAAGCCACACACCTCCCTCATTTTCTTTTCAAACAACCCCATGCAATACCTGATGTCAGGAATGGCAAGTTTTCCCTGGGGGGACACCAGAGTCCACAGTGAAAGCTTCAAAATGCTGTTTTTCAACCCAAACCAGGCCACCAGTGACAGCAAGTGCTTTGGTATTTCTCTTGCCGTGTGAGTTTGACCTCCTTTGGTTTAAGGGCTTTTCAAACACTCATCACTAGTGAGTCAAATTTCAAGTGCCTTCCTATTACCTGACCTACTAAGAGAAGCTGAAGTGCCCGCAAGCCTTCTGCAAGTCAGAGCAAATGAAAAAGTACAACTCATGTCCCATGAGGAAAGCTGAAAAGACACCAAAAGACACCAAATGTGCCCACTGCCAGCTTCACACGGGACCGCAGGCTCTGCCTCCCCTGGGAATCACTCACATTCAGATTTTCATTCCAATTTATAGGAGTCTGCAAACTCCAAAGCCAAAGGAACGAGACTGTTTCCCTTGCTGGGAGATGCTGGGCTTTGATCTCATCTCTGTTAAAGTTTCCTCATGCGTTAGTGCTAAAAGAAATGGGAAGTAAATAAAGAAGGAAAAACCTGCCCAGTTGAAGCTCAAGCCAAGAGGAAACTTCACTGGCGGCTGTGCCAGGAGGGGATAACACACAGGAGCAGCAGGTGAGGACCATGTATTTTGGGTTTAAATGCAGCAGGCTGGAAGCTGGGAGAAGCAGAGGGTCCTTACCTTGGCAGGCCTCAGGACATGAGGTGCTGGGATCCCCCTCCTGCTGTGGCCAAGGCTGCTGAGTGCGGGGAGAAGCATCGGTGAGTGTCAGCGAGGTGAGTGCTGGGGCTGACCCAGAAAACAGCACCAAAACCAGAGAGTTTCCAGTCTGAGTCAGTCCACGGGAAAAACCAGCATCCCTTAAAGGAGCAGCCTCGGGGGAAGGGGTGTCTTCTGAAAGTTCTTACAGAATTTGGAGGCACCTCAGCAAAGTTAAATCCAGATGGATTTTTATGGCCGTGTTGCTGCGCCCCCAGGCAACGGGAGAACAGAGGAGGCTCCTGGGTGCCGGGCTGAGCTCCATCAGCGAAAGGACTTTTTCCTGCTAATCCCAAAAGTGTGGGATGAAGAGTCCTTAAGGAGTGAGGTTGTTTCCACCAGCAGTGAAAGTGTCACCCCCTCTGCTTGTGCTGGACCTCAGCTCATCCAAGGACGCTCCAGGTTGCGGATCCCCAGGGCTGAGACATCCAAGGCTCCAGGGATGCTCCAGTGCTCTCCATCCCACGGGCTCCTTGCTGCTCCCAACCCCTGGCTCTGCACAGCCTGTGGCTTCCTTTCTCAAGTCGGTTGAAGAGTTAAACCTCAAAAACAGTGTTAACCTCATTAGAGGCAGCAACCACAGGAAATACCGCACGGCTCCCGCCTCTGCCTCGCAGAGGGAAATGTTGGGGAACACAGTTCATCCCCCCTGGGCAAGGCAGAGCCTTCCTCTGTCGGCAAGTCCCGCCTGCCCTGGGTTTTGCCTGATTCGTGGGGATTTTTCCATGGAAGTGAGAGCATGAGCCTGCTGCTGCCACTGGGGTGAAGCCTCCTGGGTGATGAAAGCACCACGTGTGGTTGTAGTATTGTGTATAACGTGTCTGTGTGGTTATAGTAATGTGTGTGTAGTTACACCCACCCTGGGCAGGACTGGGACCATTTGGGTGGGAGGTTTAGTTTGGGCATGTTCTGGGTGTGTTTAATACACGGGAGAAACACATCTGGGGCCGGGGCAGGATGGCAAGTGTGCACATCTGGAGCCAGCTTATGTCACCCGGAGGTGGGGCAGCACCAAGGACAAGCACATCTGGAGCCAGGGCAGCACATCTGGAGCCAGGGCAGTGCAGTGGGATGTGTTGTGCCTTCCCGGGACGGGTGTCACAGCCCCTCTGAGCCCCTCCCACATTTCCCAGACCACTGATCTTCTGGTGCTGTTAACTGAAGTGTCTTTATCTCTTCCTGAGCAGTCACGTCGAGCAGCAGCTCAGTGTTGCAGGAGGGGAGCAGTGCAAACACTCACACCGGGCTCGTTCCCACAGATTTCTTTCCCAGGCTCAGGAATCTCAGCTGCTGTCGCCTTCCTGTGAGGCAGCTACACTGCTCCATCTTTCCAAACCATGTTTCTTCATTTGGGGCTCTTTGTGATTTCTTTAGCTGCTCCTTACAGACAGATGTAAGGCTTTAGACTGAGCAGAGGGTTAGAACAGAGACAGGGAGAAATTCTTCCCTGTGAGGGTGGGTGAGCCCTGGCACAGGTTGGGCAGAGAAGCTGCCTCTGGAACCTTGGAAATGTCCAAGGCCAGGTTGGATGGGGCTTGGAGCAACCCGGGATAGTGGAAGGTGTCCCTGCCCACGGCAGGGGGTGGGACTGAACGACCTTAATCTTCCTTCCAACCCAAAGCATTCCAGGATTCTGTGGTTCCATGTCCAGGGGTGAAAATGCCATACCGAGGCTGGCACAGCCCAGCCCAGCAGGCTTCTCCCAGCACACCCAGGATGGTGCCCACAGCCCTCAGTGCCAGTTTCCTTTGGGATCCAGGTGCTCCCCAGCCTGGCACACTCTCCGGGGCTGGGGTTAGTTCCCTCTCCCCCCCTCACCCAGCAGCACGCAGGGTTTGGGGGCACCTCAGCCCTGAGTTGGGGCGGCCCCACAGCCACCGCCGGCTGTGCCGTGACTTTCCCGGCCGCCCCCGCCCGGCCGATAGGGATCTCAGCGTGACTTCCTCGCTGTGCCGGCACCTGCCCCCCCTGGTCCCCTTGCCACCCCCATCGGCACCGGGAGCTGCTGGCTCCGACCACCACCACCACCTGCCCTCTGCCTCCGTTCCCTGCGGGGTGTTGGGTTCTGGAGCCCCTTTCCCCCCACCCAGCCCGGAGTCCCGGTCGCTTTGGTCTCGGGGAGAGCCCCCCCCGGCTGAGCCGCTTGTCGGATGAGATGAAGATTAAACGAGACTCGTTTAACATTTGTTATTTTTGGTGGGCACGCTCGGATTCCTGCCCAGCTCAGAGGCTGAGGTCAGCAGGAAGGAAAGGTCAGGCCAAACCCGGCTCTGCTGCCAGAAGTGGAGTCCTTGTGTCATAGCCAGAGCTGTGCTTGGCACGGGGGGCACAGGGGACACCGGAGACGGGGAGGACACAGACGTGGACGTTCCGGGAGTGCAGGCTCGTCCCCTTCTCGCCGTGCTTGGCACCATTGTGGAGGTGCCATCCAAATATTTGGAGCTTAAAACCACCACAAGTGGCATCTGTGCCACAGGGAACAGGGAGGCTGCACCCTCGGGGGCTTCCCTGCGGTGCCCAGTGAGGTTCCCTGGGGAACATGGCCATGCCAGAGGGAGGGCAGCCCTGGGAATCTGTGCTGCTTGCGTCAATCCCCCTGGCACCGGTGCCCAGGCGGGATTAGGTTCCGCTCTGCTGCTGGAGAAATAAATATTCCCAAATCCGAGCCTACACAGCAGGTTGAAAAGGACAGACAGGGCTTCGTGCGGGAACAAGGAAGGTGATGCCAGTGAGAACGAGGGTTTGACTGTGATTTTTGGCCAGGGTAAAAGGCCACCCGAGATATGTGAAAGTTGTTCCTGGACTTTAAAGTCAGTTTGTCCTTCCTGTGAGCCGTGCCAGGGAACAGCTCCTTCCCCGCGAGCAGGGCAGCAGCGGGAGCACAGATCAGCCAGGAGAAAGAAAGCCTGGGCAAAATGTTTTTACTTTTCCCTGCGAGGGGAGGGTGAGCCGAGCGTGCCTGGGCGAATGGCAGCTCCTGCCCCTGGGGCAGCGACTCCCCAGTGCCCGCTGGAGGCTGCAGGCTTTGGCTGTGCCCGGGCAGGTCGAGGCAGGGAGGTAATTGGCAATAAAGCTCTCAAAAAGGGGCTGTTTCCTCTGTAAACACAGCCATGGCCCCGGGCAATGAATGTCCCGCTGCTGCTTTCTCTCCTCACATCGGGAATGACCCCAAAAACGACCCTGAAGGGATTTAACAGCCAGTGCGGATGTGGCACTTGGGGATGTGTGCCTCGGTGGTGGCCTTGGCAGTGCGGGGGGAGCAGTTGGACCCCACGGGCTTTGAGGGGGCTTTTCCAACCTAAATGATCCCGTGGAAGTGCTGAGGCTGCCAAGGTGGGGCTCATCCCACACCCCGCTGCACTGAGCCCCCTCCAACTCCCCCAAACCCTCCACGGCAGCAGCTCCAGGGCTGCAGCTTTGTCCCTCCATCCTGTCCTGTCCCTCCGGGGGGCTGCAGGACAGACCCGCCCTGAGCCGGTGCTGGGTGGGATCTGGATCCTCAGCTTTAATCGGGATGATGGGAAGCAGATTGCCCAGCAGGGATGGATCGAGGTGTGTGTGTCAGTCCTGTCTCCTAGGAAATGTGCTCGCTGTGCTGTAACCCGCAGGGCGGAGGTGCTTTTTGTGCTTCAGGCTGGCTTGTTTAGGGATTTTTCCACTTGGGAGAGCATGGCCCGGAGGGGAAGATTTAATCTCTGAAAGGCAAGGGCTGGTGCCAAAATCCTGCGTGCGGGGTCACTCGAGGGCAACACCCTGCAGGGTGCTGGGCGCCCATGTCTGCTGTGTGTGGGACAGCAGTGCCAGTGTGGGGGCGACCCCCTGCCCCCCAGTTCTGCTGTGGAGCCCCACTGCTGTGCATGGTGCTCTCTCTCCCTGGCAATGCCCCCCAGTGCCGCCCCCCACCTCAGCTCCCCTGCACTGCACCCCCGTGGCTTCACCCGTGCCCTCCCTTCCTCCTTCCGTGCTTGCCAAGTGCNTACCGAGGCTGGCACAGCCCAGCCCAGCAGGCTTCTCCCAGCACACCCAGGATGGTGCCCACAGCCCTCAGTGCCAGTTTCCTTTGGGATCCAGGTGCTCCCCAGCCTGGCACACTCTCCGGGGCTGGGGTTAGTTCCCTCTCCCCCCCTCACCCAGCAGCACGCAGGGTTTGGGGGCACCTCAGCCCTGAGTTGGGGCGGCCCCACAGCCACCGCCGGCTGTGCCGTGACTTTCCCGGCCGCCCCCGCCCGGCCGATAGGGATCTCAGCGTGACTTCCTCGCTGTGCCGGCACCTGCCCCCCCTGGTCCCCTTGCCACCCCCATCGGCACCGGGAGCTGCTGGCTCCGACCACCACCACCACCTGCCCTCTGCCTCCGTTCCCTGCGGGGTGTTGGGTTCTGGAGCCCCTTTCCCCCCACCCAGCCCGGAGTCCCGGTCGCTTTGGTCTCGGGGAGAGCCCCCCCCGGCTGAGCCGCTTGTCGGATGAGATGAAGATTAAACGAGACTCGTTTAACATTTGTTATTTTTGGTGGGCACGCTCGGATTCCTGCCCAGCTCAGAGGCTGAGGTCAGCAGGAAGGAAAGGTCAGGCCAAACCCGGCTCTGCTGCCAGAAGTGGAGTCCTTGTGTCATAGCCAGAGCTGTGCTTGGCACGGGGGGCACAGGGGACACCGGAGACGGGGAGGACACAGACGTGGACGTTCCGGGAGTGCAGGCTCGTCCCCTTCTCGCCGTGCTTGGCACCATTGTGGAGGTGCCATCCAAATATTTGGAGCTTAAAACCACCACAAGTGGCATCTGTGCCACAGGGAACAGGGAGGCTGCACCCTCGGGGGCTTCCCTGCGGTGCCCAGTGAGGTTCCCTGGGGAACATGGCCATGCCAGAGGGAGGGCAGCCCTGGGAATCTGTGCTGCTTGCGTCAATCCCCCTGGCACCGGTGCCCAGGCGGGATTAGGTTCCGCTCTGCTGCTGGAGAAATAAATATTCCCAAATCCGAGCCTACACAGCAGGTTGAAAAGGACAGACAGGGCTTCGTGCGGGAACAAGGAAGGTGATGCCAGTGAGAACGAGGGTTTGACTGTGATTTTTGGCCAGGGTAAAAGGCCACCCGAGATATGTGAAAGTTGTTCCTGGACTTTAAAGTCAGTTTGTCCTTCCTGTGAGCCGTGCCAGGGAACAGCTCCTTCCCCGCGAGCAGGGCAGCAGCGGGAGCACAGATCAGCCAGGAGAAAGAAAGCCTGGGCAAAATGTTTTTACTTTTCCCTGCGAGGGGAGGGTGAGCCGAGCGTGCCTGGGCGAATGGCAGCTCCTGCCCCTGGGGCAGCGACTCCCCAGTGCCCGCTGGAGGCTGCAGGCTTTGGCTGTGCCCGGGCAGGTCGAGGCAGGGAGGTAATTGGCAATAAAGCTCTCAAAAAGGGGCTGTTTCCTCTGTAAACACAGCCATGGCCCCGGGCAATGAATGTCCCGCTGCTGCTTTCTCTCCTCACATCGGGAATGACCCCAAAAACGACCCTGAAGGGATTTAACAGCCAGTGCGGATGTGGCACTTGGGGATGTGTGCCTCGGTGGTGGCCTTGGCAGTGCGGGGGGAGCAGTTGGACCCCACGGGCTTTGAGGGGGCTTTTCCAACCTAAATGATCCCGTGGAAGTGCTGAGGCTGCCAAGGTGGGGCTCATCCCACACCCCGCTGCACTGAGCCCCCTCCAACTCCCCCAAACCCTTCACGGCAGCAGCTCCAGGGCTGCAGCTTTGTCCCTCCATCCTGTCCTGTCCGTCCGGGGGGCTGCAGGACAGACCCGCCCTGAGCCGGTGCTGGGTGGGATCTGGATCCTCAGCTTTAATCGGGATGATGGGAAGCAGATTGCCCAGCAGGGATGGATCGAGGTGTGTGTGTCAGTCCTGTCTCCTAGGAAATGTGCTCGCTGTGCTGTAACCCGCAGGGCGGAGGTGCTTTTTGTGCTTCAGGCTGGCTTGTTTAGGGATTTTTCCACTTGGGAGAGCATGGCCCGGAGGGGAAGATTTAATCTCTGAAAGGCAAGGGCTGGTGCCAAAATCCTGCGTGCGGGGTCACTCGAGGGCAACACCCTGCAGGGTGCTGGGCGCCCATGTCTGCTGTGTGTGGGACAGCAGTGCCAGTGTGGGGGCGACCCCCTGCCCCCCAGTTCTGCTGTGGAGCCCCACTGCTGTGCATGGTGCTCTCTCTCCCTGGCAATGCCCCCCAGTGCCGCCCCCCACCTCAGCTCCCCTGCACTGC
>VXAU01004042.1:0-35459 GCA_013399695.1 Formicarius rufipectus | reverse complement strand
CCCTCCCTGTGTGGAGCAAGCAGTGCTCTCCTTGAAAAAGGCTGCTTGGTCATTCAGGATGTTGCTGAACAACACTGTCATCTCTGGGGTCAATCTTGAGCAACCAGTGTCCTGAACCACCTACAGTCATGGTTGGGTCTGCGACTTCCAGTGCACCTCATCACATGCCATTTTGTCCCTCACCTGTTGCTTCAGGGGTTTGCAAATGTGGGTGAATCCCTTGAGCCTGCACAATGGATTTTTCAGACGAGGCATGGCGTGAGCAGAACTGGCCCCAGTCTTTACTCCTAAGGTTCATCTACCAGCACCTAGCAAGCTTGGATGGCGACAGCAAGGTCCTCAGGATGTTGGTTTATTTAGAGCATCCTTCTCTTAAATGGATGGCCTTACAGGGCTAAGAGAGCTTCATCTGCTCAGGTTTGGAGTTAGAGTTGTCCTTCACCTAGGATGGTTGCTGGGAGGATGATGAGTGCATCCTGCCCATGGACACGCTTTGTCTGACCCTTTGCTTGAGACCTGACCAGCATGGAGACCCTGCCGGAGACACATACCACTGCCAGCACAACTCACAACCTCATAAAGGCACACAAGCTTCTCCCACATGACAATTGGGTGTCCGTGGAGAAGAAACAAAGACACTATACACTACACAAAAATACCACTTGCAAGCTTATCCATTCTTTTGAGGAGGAACTTGCTAACATTGTCAGAGGAATGCCCTGTGTTGTATAAACCAAGGAGGAAAATCTGAATTTACTTGCAACAGCTCTTTTTAAGAGGAGAAATGGAAGGAACTACCCAAGACCTCAGATCCTGGGCCCTGAATTCTGAACTCAATGCCATAAGCATAAAGAACTGAAAAAACCCATATGGATTAGTAACTCAGAAACTGGAAAATAGTATTCGACTTTAAAGCATCTTCCTGAAGCCTGCTTACACTACCTTTTATTTCATGATATTTGGCATTAATATGGATCTCTAGTGTGGCAAATTAAGCTGAATTAAATTGCACTACTGCAATAATATAATTAAGCTCTGTAAAAAATGCTTCCTCCTTTCCAGAGTTTGACTTTTGTTAGCAGCCTTAAACCTCTTGGAACATTTTCCTTTGACTTACCGAAAAAGCTAAACAAGTTTTGGAACACAAGCTGATTTCAAATATGTAGCTTCAACTAAATTGATACCAAAATGTAACCTTGCCTACATAATATGAGCTTCTCAGGTCTGGGAGCCAAAATCCCACAAGGACTTGGCAAGGTAACATTCAAAATACTGTCTTGAGTTAATGGCAGGGCAAGTGGGCATGTAATGAAATAAATGTGGATTTGGTAGGAGCTAGTAACAGTTTGCTTTCAAAACTGTGTGTGTTGTGCACCAAACTTGCTCATTTCCTTCTCGGCCCTAAGCCACATAGGCTTACACAAAGACAAACCTTCTGGCATTAGACTATTGGAGGAAACAACAGAAATGCTATGCAGCAGCCAGAAAATCCAGCCTAAGAGTTGCCCAAAAACCCTGTTCCACAGCAGAGATGGAACAGCAGAGTAGGCAGCTGACACAATAGGATAGAATCAAGACATGAGAGGCTCTGCTTGCTCCTCTCATGACAAAGGACCTTGCCCTTAGTTTAGGATTTAGTGGAAAATGTCTTCCATGCAATTTTTTTTTTTTTTTCCCAAGAAGAACAAAATAATCAGGAAAATAATGACTGGAAACTTGTGGTTGGACATTTGCTAAATCTTTCTCCCTGCAAACCTAGTGTTGCAAAGAACTCATACTTTCCACTTATACACAGTAATGTCCCTTGGTATTCTCACTGTGTTTTGCTTCTAATACTGATAAATAGCTACCAACAGACTACTGATACACTTCTTGATTTGGTCCTCTGGTATCACAAGCACCTTCCATTTCATAATGTAGCACAATTATAACACTTATTAGGATGCAAATTGCCCAATGCACTTCCTGGTAATCTTTCTGGTTTTTCTCTGCAGTGGAACTGCATGTGAACTGATAGAGGTTTACCAGCTATCCAAAGTAAAAGTAACATGGACTCTACATCACAGACTGTGCTGTAATGACATTGCTGTATTAGAAAGTGAAGAATGAACTTGTATGAGTGACCAAGGGGGAGGAAGGACTGTGAGCTTGAGGAGGTACAGAGGAATCAGGCAAAGGAATACCCTATGCAAGCAGTTGTTGTAGTACAACTTTATTAACATATGTATTTTCTTTGGTGCACTGATACACAAATATCAAATAATATCAAACATCAAACAATGCATTACAGAGATCAAAGAGCTCCTCTATGTGTTTCTTAACAATGGCCAAATCAGCATAGCCCACCCTGCCCAATCTGCCCATGCCAAACAAAATTACCGGAAATGTCTTTTTGGTAGGAATTTTGTCCTCTGAAAACAAGTTTGTTACTGCATGTTCAGTAGGGGAAAACAGTTTCTATAGGAGTGAATTAGAAACTATGGTGAACTCCTAAGCTAAGTTACCTTTACCCTCCCTTCTGAAGTCCTTTGTGCAGAAATATTTGTTCAGCTTCAATCAACTGCCTTGTGTGTATGGAACCTCAGTAATGCAGACTTTTCCATTCTGTTTTCTGTGTTGGACTTGTGAGAAAAATCTCTTTTATTTAAATTCAGAAACAGCAAAATATGAACAAAAAAGGTAAGGCAAAGAGGAAGATGATAAACCGTACGCACTGGGTGCCCATGTCCCTAAGGGCCAAAAAGCCCACCTCCCAGTTCAAAACCATCGCTTTTAGAGGTTTCTGAAGTCCCCCCCCACCTACGTCACAGAAAGGGTGTTCCCCTCCCCCTGGTTGGCTGTGCCATGCTGGGAGGTGGGGCCCTGGTCAAGATGTCAGCCTCCATGACCAACCATGTGGTTGGTGGGGTTTCCAAGTCCATATACCTTTTACAATGCCCTGCTTCTGGCCACCTGGTCCCTGGTACAGGTCCCAGACAGGACCTGGTACCTTACAACTCTGTGAGACACCTATAGATAAGACAAAATCCCAAACCCGTAAATTCTGATATCTGTAACCCTTGCTCAATTATTTAAATTTTTTTGCTTGTAATAAAACCCTCTCATTTATTTCTCATAGACTTATGGCATTTTTTTTCTGATGAGAGCAGCAGCATGAGATGGGAACACAAAAAACAGTTCTTTTTGGTTTCTGTTCCTCATTTTAAGTGAATCATCACAACTTTTCATTCTTTTCCTACCTTGTTTGCTGCAGTGTTATATCACACTGAAAATACTGCATCCTATCCTCAGAGCTTTTCAATTTGCACAATGTAAAAGTTTCCCATTTTCAATATCAGTGTTAGAATTGTACGAGATGTTCATTCTGTTAGAAATCTAAAATGGATATTTCAGTTTTGAGATATTAAAGGAGGATGGTGGGAAACTAAAAATTTTGATACTAATGTCTACATTTTAATGGAGAAGACCTTGTCATAACTAAAGAATGGCTTAAATTTAGGCTCAATTTTAAGTTCTCTGTGTAGAAAATGTTTTGGTTGTGACCTTCCAGGTAAAACATGAACAACAATTTTCTTATTCTCAGTCCTTGAGTTTGAACTGGCAAACTTCACCTCTAATCAGTCACTTAAACTTCATATCAACCTATGTATGTGTTTCCCTTTTCAATTCATTAGTTCATTAATTTTTGCCCTTGCTTCTTACTGAATTTCCATTAATATAATGTGAGAAATTCAAGAAATCTGTCTACTGAAGACATTTCTTTTAAGGATTTTTTTATTAGTGTTACTGTGCCCCTGCAGAGAATTTATTTGGTAAGAAGGCTTTATAGGAAAACCTATCTCATGCCACTGGGCAAGGAAGATACAGTACTTAATTGTAATGAGAACTGATTGTTTTTTGTTTCCTATATGCAAAGAACCACCTTTCCCTTACATTGGTTAAGGAAGAGAAAAGCGCATATCCCACTGATTCTACACTACTCTCACTGGAGCTGTGCAGGGTACAAGAGTGCAGCAGGGCTCTAGGATGTGCAATTAGACAGCCAAGAGATCCTGTATTTCAGGATATCAAATCCCTCAGTTTGAGGGAGAGGTTGATTTGGCACTGAAGGAGACTTTAGTGATCTCATTGAATTCCAGAATTACAATCATTTTAGAGATCTAGTATGGAGTTTGTTTTTTATGTTTGTTTGTTTGTTTTTTGTTTGTTTTACTTTTAATCAAGACTGCAAGTGTTTTGCATGGAAATTCCTGCCTTGGTGATGTTCTTTCACCTGTAAGACTTTGAGTGACTTAACACTTCAGCCAGTTCCTCTGATGGTTTCTTCCCAGGAAGTGTTTCTTCATGTTTAAACTGAGCATAATCTGCACTTGGAGACAAAGTTCCATAATGCCAATAATATAAATAAGGATGACTTTTTTTTTTTTTTAAATATCTATCATAATTGATTAGGTTGACAAGTGAAAGAAACCTCTTTTTTCCCCTTGCTGTAAAAGGAAAATTACTTAATCCATCACAGATGTGTATGCTATGTTTGTTTACACTGCAATTCAGAATTATTTTTATGGATTAATAGTTTGTAAGGGAATATAATAAATACTGGTGACAAGTTTTTATGCTTTAGCTTTGAGAGAGTTCAAAAATTGTATTTAACAAATAAGAAAAACAGAAAGACAACAAACAGGTAGACTATTTACATCTGAAGCATCTTAGCTGTTGAACTAATTCCACTACAGGTGAAGAAGGAGTTACATATGAAGGAACTTAGTGGGTTCACATAGTGGTTATGGGTATGTTGGCTAAAATGTGCTGACCGTGGTGTAGCTGTGATCCTTTCCTGAGATCTGCCATGGTATGTCCACAGGCTCCAGCTGCGGAAGTGTTCCATTTTTGGATCAAAGTAATTTTTTAATTGATTTGACCAGGTAATATGGCTTTTTCAAACTGCTGCACTGGAGATTCATCCCTATAGCACTTAACATGTCCATGGAAACTGGAAGCATAGTGGGCTGCTCTTTGAGACCTCTGACTCCCTGTCACATCCTTGAGCAGAGACAAAATTCTGAGCAGACCAAGGGTTCAATCAAAAAGAACCTTCAAGATCAAGCAATATATGAAAAGTCACTTGCACAATGTAGTAATAGAGAATAAAAAACATACTATGCTAATCTTTCCAATGGTGGACCTTTTGGTCTCTGCATGGGGTTTGTAGGCTCTATTGCAACAGAAGATTTGAACAGTTAATGAAATCAACAAAATGTTATTGGCATTTTATTGAATTCATTACGCTCAGAAATAAACTTTGTGTGCAACATCCTCACTCATTCAAAATGAAATGTTGAAAGCACAAGTCTCTTGAAAGTACCCTAATATCCTTGGTGGTGTTAATGGAAGCCTCTCTTTTGCAGATAGATGTAGTCTTGCCTACTGGGAAACATTGGGAAGCCAGTGTTAATGGATAAGTCACATGCAACACTGTGTGTTATTAAAGAGCCTGCTTATCTCTTGGCCTGGCAGATGCAGTGTATTAAAGGACCTATTGCCTGGCTTTTCTGGAGCATGATAACAGACTATGGAAGAGGAGAAATCTTGGGGGTTGTGAAAGACAGCAGGAGGACTTTGAAAGGTGGAAAGAAGTGCATTGCCCAGGGCTCCAGTGAAGCAGAAGAATTACACCCCAATTCAAGCCAGCAACTTTTATATGCCCCGCAGAAGTGTTTCGTTATTTGGTTAATGGTTTCAAAATACATTTTTGGGGTTATTGTTCCCTCAGAATGTTATAAACTTTATTCCAATTTTTTGATTGGATGTTGTTTGCTGCACTGCAGGTGTTTCCTTATTTGTGTGTGTTCTGCTCTTATATTCTCTATATGGTTTGGTATCCTCCTCCTTTTGCCCAAGTTTGGATAACACCCTCTGACCCTTTCCTTATATGTTGAACTCCTCCCCTTTTTCCTGAATGTTCCACAGTTCCCTCTATAAAAGAGGAAGCTCTCCCCTACTCAGCACTTGTACGATCCCTTTGTGAGCTGTCTTTTATGAGCAACGCGCGTTAGAGAAATAAATTTCATTCTCAGTATCCCAGCCACTGACCAGGACCTTCCACTTCAGCTTAAGGTATTGAGGATCTGCCTTTTCAGAGGAAGCAATTTTTTTTTTTTCTTTTCAATCAGTAGCTAGTATTTGATGAATTTGAGACTGAATGTCTGAGTGATCAAGGTGAAAGAACTCTTGTTCCAGACCTGAATTTTAGGCAAGACGGAGCTGGGCTTGTGAGTGGAAGCTCATTGCTACTCCTGCACTGTCCAGCAATTGCAAAAAGCAGTATGCAGTGTTCTGTATAAAAGTTTATCTATTATGTAAGTAGCAAACACTGAAAGTTATACAGCAGTACTATATGTGCTATACTCTAATTTCCAGCAATTCTCTTTCTACTGAAGTTTACCTTCTACCACAATAAGAATATATCACAATGTACACTGGATACTGAGAAGAATGGCTTTCAAGTTTGTAGTTTGAAAATATTGATTGTGAACAGTTTGGTGCATAGGAAACAATTTAACAACAGCATCTGTGCTGTGTAGAGCACCCAATAAATACATGTCAAGATGGCTTATTACATGCCTGTGCTGGTTTAGAGTTAAACCATCAGGAGAAATGAATCCAAATCAGAATGGGATTGCAAGTCAGTAAAATAATAAAAGGTCACAAAATACAATGATACAGAAGAAAAAATTTGTTTGTGGCACAAAAACAGATGTACAGCACAGCACAGTGGGGCACGAGCAGAATGGAGCTCACCAACCCCTGTGCTGAACACCACGTGGCACCCCTGAATTCAAAGTAAGAAGAAAGGAAGAAACCTGCTGGTGAGGATGATGGTTGCAGTCTAGTGGCAGTCACAGTCTGGTTGAGGCTCTGTTCCTTCTCTGCATCTGAAGAGAGATCCCAGTCCCAAAACCCCAAGCTTATATCTTCTTGGGCTCTGATGGGAATGCCCAGTCCTCCCCCCAGGGTGGAGAGTTTCACAATGCGGGATTTACTCCATGAGGTGAATCCTGGCATATTTTTGGCATTCCTGATGGCCCATTAGCAGACATGACCCCTCAGGTGGGTGTGAAGGCAGAAAAACTTCCTTATTCCACATAAGTTCCTAAACACCCAGTTAGTAGGCTGAGGGGTCAGACGTGCCCTGGGCAGCTGCAGCAAATGGGCCATTGTGAGCAGTTCATGAGAAAAATGACATAGAGGGTTTAGAATACACACACACAGTGACAAAGTGATCCTGGCTACTATAACCAGGACAACGCCACTTTTCAGAATAAATGAAGAAATAAATATGGGAGATATGAATACTGTCCAGCAAATCCAGAAATGAAGGCTATTGGCTGCCTTTTTATTACTGGACCTTGAAAACACTGTGTGTTTATCCAACAGATGACTTTTGGTGAAGGGAGTTGTAATAGTTTATCTGTAGGCCTCTTTGGAGACCAGGTCACATGACTTATATGAACTAGGAAGTAAAGTATTTCATCTTATTTTACATCAGCTTAGCTATAAGAAGGAACAGACAGAAGTTTTAAGTTAGTCTGTCTCCAATGGTGTGAGGAATCTGTTGCAGACCCTGCTATCACTCTGAGGGGGAGCAGATGGCCTTTGGGAGTCAGCCTGCCTGGCCTGTGTCTCTTTGAGGGAGAGAGGCTGTCTGTTTGTGGGAAGTAGATCATATTTATTTATTGTGTGCATATAGCAATATTAAGTTTCCTTTTCTTCTCTGTATATATATTTCTATATGAATTCAGACTGCTTTGGTGTTGTTAAAACTTACTTTGCCTATTGTGAGTGGTTTGTGGTTTTGTTTTGTTGTTGTTGTTGTTGTTTTTTGTTTTTTGTTTTTTTTCCCCCCCATTCTTTCCTGTAATCTGGCTGGCGGGAGGTCTCTGTTTTGGGCCTCTGGATACCTGATGTTCTGCCTGGGATAAATAGCCACAGGAGCTGAATAATTGTAAGGAGTTAAAGAGCAGAGTTGCCTATCAAACACTGTTAAGGATACAGAAAGAACTGGCCAGAAGACAAGCTTTTAAAGTGGGAACTTGAGATAAGCCCAAAAGGGAGGAATTTGGAAGGCCAGTCCTGGGGGAGGTTAGGTCTGGTTAGCACATCCTGGTTAATGCATCTGGACAAAAATTCCCAGTGTGTCAAACTGTGTAAAAGCATGCAATTGCTCATATACATATAACCGATCAAACAAAGATCACCCCAAGTTATGGGGCAGATGGCATCTGCAACCACCAAAGACCACTGAAGCAACCCCAGACTAATTTCTGGGGCCTTCCACCTGAGGACTGTGCATGATTAACAGTGTTGCACCAGACAGTGTTAAACTCCTCCCTATACCCCGGGGAGGTAGATAAGTCTTCTCACCTGAATCTACTGAACTTTGTTTCATGGACTTCCTCCACCTTGCAGGGATTGATATGTGACCATCACTTCAACCAACAGGCATCCAAATTGCAACAATGAAGTCTTGTCATTGGATCCACAAGCAGTGATAGCCTTCCTCTCTACTATCTACTCTTAACCTTTCTTTCTCTTTTTATTTTCTTTTTCTTGTATGTTTTCTTAAGTGATAACTGTCTTGGTACTGTCTCACACAGTATCCTTCTGGACAAAACATCCAGCTTGATAACCATGTTACGTGATGGACGAGCAACAGGTGAAATTGTTACGGTGCCTGGGGTGACATCAAGCTGGTGACCAGCCACTAGTGAGGTTCCACAAGGCTCCATCCTCAGCCCAGTTCTCTCCAACACCTTCATAAATTACTTGGATGTAGGACTCAATGAATACCAAATAGATGTGCCAATGACACTAAATTGGGAGTAGCTGTTGACTCAATTGAGGGTAGAGAGACCATGACAAGTTAGATGGATGGGCAATCACCAACTGTGTGAGGGGCAAGTGCTGGATTCTGCACCTGGGATGGGGCAACCCTGGCTGTCTGTATAGACTGAGGAATAAGAGGCTAGCAGGCAGCTGCAGGAAGGGCCCTGCGGGTCCTGGTCAGTGGCCAGTTAGCCACAGGTCAGCAGTGCCCTGGCAGCCAAGAGGGCCAACACTGTCCTGGGAGGCATCAAGCCCAACGCTGCTGGCTGGGCAAGGGAGGGGATTGTCCCTCTCTGCTCTGAACTGGGGAGTCCTCACCCTGAGTACTATGTGCAGCTTTGGGTACTGCAATAGAAGAGGGATACTAAGCTACTAGAGAACATCTAAAGGACAGCCACAAAGATGATGAAGGGTCTGGAGGTAAAGCCTTATGAAGAGTGGCTTAGGTCACTTGGTTTGTTCAGTCTGGAGGAGAGCAGATTGAAGGGAGACCTCACTGTGATCTTCATCATCCTCCCAAGGGTAAGTGGAGGGACAGGTACTGATCTCTTCACTCTCAGGACCTCTGACAGGACTCGAGGAAACAGCATGAAGCTGAGTCAGGTAAGGTTTAGGTTGGATGTGAGGAAAATGTTTCTCATGCAGAAGGTGGTTGAGCACTGAAATAGCTCTCCAAGGCAGTAGTCACAGCACCAAGCCTGTCAGAGTTTAAGAAGCATTTGGACAACACTCTTTAGCATATAGTGTGATTCTTTGGGTGTCCCGTGCAGGACCAGGCATGGGACATAGGAGCAGGTCTTAACACTAATGTCTCAATGAAGTCTTTGCTCTAGTGTTGTACAGGACTTGATTGATTGCCTTTTTCTACTAGTTAATTTGATTTAAAATGAATTATGTATTCTGCTATTTTAAGCTAATTGAGTTTTTGGCACATACTTATGTACTGCTAAGGAGATTAAGCAAGGCCTTACTTCCTTAGCCTGCCTTAGGGTGAGAGGTGAGGTTCTAGGCAAATGCAGAAATCCCCGGGCTCCTGTGGAAAATATTAAAGTGGGATTTAGTAGCAGTAAGTGTTTAAAGTCCATTTTGGAAGCTAAAGCTAACCTTGTTAGGAAAATGATGGTTTTTTGTGTGCCAAGTCCTAGTGGAGAGGTGGACCCAGTGTCTGGACCAAAGGGAATATTGTGCACTTAGAAACAAGAGAGAGAGAGACATCTGTCCCCTCAGAAAAAGTTGTTAAATTAGCTGCAACACTGACAGCCATCAAAGCCTTCCAGTGATCAGGTTGTTAGGTGTTTTGGGACAGTTAACTTTTAGCCTATTGACACACCTGAACATTTTTAGAACTGCTTTTGAACTGGGGCTGATTCAGCAGCCTGTCCCATAGTTTATGCCCTTATTGACTCCTCTCTCAGATTTGGTGGGAGTTGACTCTGATGCCAAGATCTATTGATTCTCAAGAGCACCATATGATCAAGCAATAGGTGTCTGGCAGTGTTCAAGAAATGCATTAATGTTACAAGATGTCAAAGCTGTAGATTGTTCTCAGAGTAGCTCTGATTTCTAGCGTAGAGAAACAGTAGGATGTAGGAAATCTGAGAATTTTATGGGATGTAAAAATAGAATTGTATTATGGACATTGAGGTTTGTCATAACTTTTCTTCCCAGATATAATGCGTATCAACTGTTTGCTTAGAAAAGTAAAATTGGGATGTTGGGCTTTTTTTTGTGTTGTGTATTGGCTCTTTACCCTTATGGATTACATAATATTTGCTTTGTTTCAGTAATCTTTTTCTATGAAAGCCTATTAGAAGATTTATTACACTAAGAATTTAGCCCCACACAGCAATATCTTGTTTCAAATGGCACTGTTTTGTGAGATTCCAGGCTCTTCTTAAGAGCTTATTGAAGTACTTTTATGTCAGAAAGATACAAGACTTCAAAACCCACTGGATGAATTTATTCAGAGGGCCTTCAGCTCGTTTATACCTTGAGGCCATGCATGGGAAAAATGCCACAACGCTTTTCAAGTGGTCAAAATAACACATTTTTACTGGAAAATTTGGAAAATAAGAGAACTTGGCAAAAGTTTAAAACAAGCATTCAATCAACATAAAGCATTTCACAAAGCATTGACTTAGCAAATTCCAACCCACACAATTTTAAATTTAAATTACCCAGATATCAAGATATCAAGAAAAGGAAATTAGGAGCAGTAAATCACTACTGCCACCTAAGATCCAATGTAGAACAAGCTAGCAGAAGTACAAGAATGGTAGGGGCATGAACCATGTGGTGTTGGTTATATTTTCTCTGGACTCCTGTGGCCAACCCTCACACACAAGTCAGGCATTCAGTCTACCAGCCAGATCTACAGGGTCTGGGTTAGGGACTCCAGGAGTGTGGTGTGTGGCAGTGCTCCCAGTGTGCCAGTGTCTGACAGCACCAGTGGCTCTCAAGGAGGCAGGGTGATGGCGGAGGATGGTGGAGGTCAGAGCACATTCCATCTTGGCAGTTCCTGATCTGTTCCCTCCCACATCACAGAGTTGTTTTGAGCCAATAATAGCTTTTATGGCTTTTTTCAGTCCCTCACATGTAGTAGTGCAGGGGGGATTAGAAATGGAAGTTGAGATTTAATGTGGAAATAGTAACGATTAAAGACAGGTGTCTAGGTTTGCTTCAGTGAAAAGTACATTTTAATTGGTTGGATTGATTAGTCTCATTACACATGGAAGAGATACTGTAGTTGTTTGTTTTCCCTTTTAAGAGGAGCGAGTTAGGAAAGTGGTGTGACTTGCAAAGTGAAATAGTGCTATTCATATGGCAGGAGGCTGCATGGTGCGTTTCTGATGTACATAGTTGACTCCTTTTCCTATTAAGTTATTGGAGAAGGGTTTTACAGGGACTTTCTAGTGCTATATCCAGACGTGACTTGAAGTGAGGTGGGGCTTTTCCTCTTAAAGTGGTAATATGTGGTTAAAAGCTATAAAAATATAAACTATACTTTCCTCTCTGAATCCAACCCAATAGAGTTTTTCTAAGTTCAATTTGAATGGGCTAACACTTCTTGCCAGACAGACTTGTCATCCATTGTTTTTTTAAGTCTTTCTTCAATGAAGAATAAAAAATTGGAGGGCCAAAACTGAGTAGATTTGGTGTAAGTTTTAGCTGTTGCACTGTAAATGTCTACTAAGTTTCCCAAAGTGTAGTTGTGAAATGAAAACTTTTGTCATTGAAATTTTCTTTTGCATGGATTCTTTTTTTAATCTGTTTCCTTTGCATACAGATGAACAGCAATGTAGATATCTCCCTTTAGAACTTACAGTCTGAATTTCCTTCTGAAATGAACTGTGCAGTAAGAAACTCACTGAAATGAGAAAATATGGAGAACAGAACAAGAAATGAGAGCAAAATCAAATCCTACAGAAGAGAAAAATAAAAAGGAGCAGAAAGAAGATAATAAATGCAAAAACCAGATAGCCCCAGTCCTACCTATTTAAGTTAGGAAGACTCACTTTTGTTTCTGCCAAAAACCGCATATAAACTGAAAAGAAAATCCCCACTATTTTCATGTTTAGAAGGAAGCATTAAAATATGGGCTATGCTCTTTAATCTCTGATGAAAACTCAACCTGAGTTCTCTTTGTCTCTTTCAACCATGTCCATTCAATAGAACTGGAGAGAAAATTAATTTACAAAATGTTACTTGTAGTCTACTTGTAACTTCTACCAAAGGCATTTTATTTTCATGTTGTTTACAGTGGCACGATGCGAGGCGCAGAGAGGCTGGGGAGGGGCAGACGTAAATCTGTTGTTACAATGAAGCACTGCTACTGGAATAATCAAACAGTATCACTTTCAAACACTAAATACTCCATTTAGTGCTACAGATACAGACAAGGGAGTCAAAGGTTTCCGTCTTAGTTACATGTTTGCTGGATCTTGAGACTCTTGGATTACTTGGATTAGTCATTAGAGTAGTCCTGTGTTACCAGTTGATGAGGCTGTTACTAGTTTTATCTTTCGTAATAAACAGAAAAAGATTGCTAAACATCAGATTTTGTTGTTTAGATCTTAAATTTTATTTTGCCAGAGTGAAATCACTTTGATGACTTTGAAATATGTATGCTTTTTTGATATTTGTCTTCATCAAATATTTTTATTGATCATAAACTTACCAAGGATAATAAACAACTCTTTATAATAATACCAATCAGGCACTGTACTTCATACTATGGTACAATAGAGAATATTAGATGCAGGTAATAGTAAAAAAAATTGCTAATTAACTAAATTTTATCATCTTTCTTCAGAACTGCATGATTTTAAGATGGACTGAGAGAGAGTGTCAGTTAGGTTAAGGCATTTATTCAATGGCAGAGTACACCATCTGACATGAAAGAAGGGAGACGAGAGCAGTAACAGGATAGAGAATAGGCAACATTGAAAAGAGATTTGACAGGATTGAAAAGCTGATATGCCATCTTCTGGAATGCTAATGTTAAGAAGGCTGGCTGCTGCTGCAAAGGGAAGGCAAGGATCCTGCTTCTGTGGTAAGGTAAGTGCTTGAAGAGTCCCATACAGATGAAACAGTTGAAGTATGTTGGGATAAGAGTAGAAAGGGCAAGGTGCAACATGATCTGTGTCAACTGGCAAGGAGATTTAAGAGATGGCAATAAAAGATGAGGAAAATATACTATGAGAAAGACAACAGAAAAGATTGTGAGTGCTGAGTGGCTCAAGGCTAATTCTTCTTTCAGTCTTCAAAATCAGTTTATGTGACTTATTGCTTCACATAATTTATTGCCACAAAGATAGAGAAGCCAAGCTTATTGTATGTGTCACATGGTGTGGGGAAAAGTGCATGTCTAGGCCAACCAACCTAACTTCTCTGAACAGAAAGATAAAAGAATAAACTAGGGGGAAAAATCCAATTATTAGATATAAGAGCCAACTTTAAAATTACTTCATCTTTGCCATTCTCTACCCACCCAAAAGACAGTATACCCCTCCCCAGCTAATCAGCTTTGTTTTGTCAACCATCAAAAATGAAAAAAAGCAACAACAAACCAAGCAAAAGTACCCCACTTGTGCTTTCATGACCAGAATTTTCTAGTGGGAATGTTGAAAACAGGAGATGTGATGTTGCTTTATTAGATTTTGTTTTGAAACTCCGGTACCTGGCAGTTTCTGATCAAAGTAACGGAATATATGTAATTGAAACAGTTGTGAAAAGTCCATTAAAAATTATTTAATTATGCTTCCCAGATCTACTACTAGCTGAATCTGATGCTATGTTGTTCTGGTTAGCTGTTTGCAGATGGGGAACTCAGCTTTTTTAGTGAGGTAAACGGACAGTAATTTGGATTAGGAGCATGATCACTCTGTAGAGATTTATAGAGTAAATATTAATATTCAGTATCATACAAAAATTAATGTCCAGTGAAGGAAGTTAGAGATTGTCTGAGCTCTTACAACTACCTTTTCAAAGTGCTTTTTTCCTGCTTTGTTTACTAATGATAATTTAACACTGGTATTTTTTCGTCATTTTCCTAACCTTTGTGTGTCTTCAGTTTATCAGGGATTTTGTGGAGCATCTGGTGAGGTGTTTGGTGTGTTTGTGGTTTTGGTTTCAGGAGGTTTGGTTTTGTTGAAGTTTCTTGTATTTGCTTGGGTCAGAAAGCGTTTTGTTTTCTTGTTCAATGTTAACTATCTTTTGGTGTTTGTTATATTGGGTTCCCCCCACTCCCCCTCAAATTCCTAACTTCCGGCAAAGTAAATCTATTGTTGTGGTTCTGAGCTATTACTCTGTTGCAAACTTGCTTCCATTGGTAAGCACCATTGCCCTGCACTAGCAGCCTACACGGGCACAAGTATGGTTGTGTCTCCAGCAACTAGAACACAGAGCAGATGTAGACTGCTAAATTTTCTTGGTCTTCTCTACACAATTATTCCTCTCAGCTACAATGAGACACATGCAAGTAGCCTCATGGAATTGGTTTTGTGTCTTTTAGTCACTGAACTCTTGAATTATGGAAAAAGCATGTGTTAATTCTGAGACATGGAATTCGTACCTTAATTTTTCACAGATCTTAATTTCTGATATTGTATTTCTGACTACTGAAATCAGATCTCACTGTCTGGTTTTGTCATGGAACTGGGTTGAATTGAAAAGATGGGGAAAACAGAATTTGTCTGTTGTCTAACAACTTTATCTGTTGATTCTTCTTTAATTAAGAATTATTTTGAATTAATGTCTATCCTTTTAGAAATTTTTCTCACCTTAATAGGCATAAGCATATTGCTGTACAGTGCCATGATTTGAGATCATGAACTGTCATCATTTGAGTCTTCAAATTTCCTTCTTTTTCTTTTCTTTTCTTTTCTTTTCTTTTCTTTTCTTTTCTTTTCTTTTCTTTTCTTTTCTTTTTAAGTTACTGGGAAATATGAAAGCCTCAGTTACCACATGCCCCATTCTGACAACCATGTGTTTACACAGTGTAATCTGGATCTGGGATCCTCTTGTGTGAAGGTACCCAGCCTGTAGCCTGTCACCAGCTGTGGCTGTGTCAGCCATCTCAGTGGCTTGCTGAGTTATTTCACAACATGTGACTGGAAATAGCATCATAGCAGGGTTCTATGGACTATTCAGATGTCTATTACGTGACAAGAGATATGCATTTTATCTCATATTTCCTGAAAGATTCCCTTTTTCTTTTCCTGAAAAAGCAAAACAAAACAACTACCACCATAAAAACCTTAAAGACAAAGCTTAGGGGTCCTGTGCATAAAGCACTCTTAAAAGAACTGTATTTGTTCAGAAAATGCAGATGCCCCTTAGGTGGGTGTTTTTGGGGGGAGTAAAACCATTTTGTATGCATCAGTTCCTAAGCATTTACTTGAGGGATGTTGGTAGTGTATTCTGGAAAAGGCTCCTGAGTGCAGTACTGGTACAACACAGAGTAGAAACTGCCAGGAACCATTATAGATGATTGGGCAATATTGTCTTTTCTCAGGCCTGCTAATCTGCCTTGACCATAAAGAATCCCAATTATTTTCTTTGAGGTATTGAGTTATACTTGAATGTACTTAGTATGTTTAATCTCCACATTAATATGCTACTTCTGAAGATTAAATGATATGTATTTCTAGTTCAGGCAGTTTGATTGTACCATATTTTAACACCTTTGAAAGTTCTGTTCATTGGTACTATTTCATTGCTTTACTGAAAGCAGTCCAGAAGGTAATTTCCTGCCCACTAATAAGGCATGAAAACCTGTTTCAGTGGCTGTAGAGGGGAATATCTATGGGTAAAAACGGAACAAAGCAGATTTTACAAATTTTATCTGTGGAAAGTTCTGACAATGTGCATCTTTATGCACCTGTTTCAGTGTGGCACTCTGAATGAGTTGCTTGAAACAGAATTTTTCATACAGTGCTCATTTCTGTTGTCACAGTGTCCTAAGTTACACAAAGACTATCTCCTCTCCTCATATACCTACCAAAATTTTGACTGTGGGGAGGGACTTAAGACAAGGGTGGTACTCTGTGATCCCAGAAAATCAATGTATCCACAAATACAAAGAAACTGAAATCCTGGTGACCCAGACAATCAAGCTGTTAAGGGCATGCACACCTGTCACCTCAGGCTACGAGCTGGGTGTTGTTTCTTTATTCTTCCACAAATGACTTCTCTGTAATAACTCCCCTCGGGGAGGCATCAGGACACATGGCCTGAAGATATTCATCTCTGCTGATGGTAATAACAGATCCATCTGTGCTGATATAACAGGTAGCTGTAACACCTGAGAAGGTGTCAGAAACTCTTGAAACGAACCATTATTAATCACCTAATGAAGAACTTCTCACCCCAGGGGTGGTACCAGAGGTATTTCCACCTATCTAGAGCCCAATAAAAGTCTACACTCAGAGTTCACTTGGTAGATTGAGAGTCTCCTTCCCTCACTCAATGGGACTTCTACCACCACGTCTGCAGACTGGGACTGCAACCATCACTGGAGCAACCAGGTCTCACACCAGCAGGTGTCTTGTGGGTCCTTCCAGTCACCTGGGGGTTCACAGCCCCTCTCCAACTGCCTATGCCCACACTGCAACCTCACTACAGCACTGACCCTTCAAGCCATTCCTGCCAGGTTTTAAGGAGTGGGGGGGGGCCAGCTTCCATGTGTTCTTTTTTTTTGTTTTGGTTTGTTTGTTTGTTTATTTTCCTCTTCCTACTTATACCCAGGCATATTTGATCACTCTATGTATTGGAAAGAACCAGGGGTATTGAATTGGTGGAAGGAGACTTCCGTCAGAGGTCTCTGCCCCTTCATATTGTCTCAAACCAAGACACATGGTCTGTCTGATAAATGTGCACTTATGGAAGACTTAAAAAACCAAAACCCTCTCAAAACAACTATCTCTTTAAATAGTTGGTGATTCTTCCATGTCAAGACCAAGGCAAAAGGTTTGATGTTGGAGGTGTAGAAAGAGGAATCTCTATAATCTCTGCGTCACAGTGAATCATTTCAATTCCCTCATTTTTGAAATCTTTCTTGACTTGTCAGACATCTAGATTTTGCAGTTGTAACTCTCTGGTTTTCCAACTGTTGACAGATATAGATAAAAAGGTGTTGGTTTCATTATTCCAGTCACAGAAAAAAACCCAAAAAACAATGGTCTGCTTAAGTAAGGGTGGCAAACATTTCTTCTCACAACAGTACCTCCATGTAAAGAAGTTAATATATCCTTAAAGAAACCCTAACACTGCACTAATGGCAAAAACTGTGATGCCAAAACTTAACAGGCCAGATAACTTGTTTACTCACATTGTTTATCACTTTCATCCTAGCAGTGCATTTTGTAGGCAGCAGTAGGGACAGGCTTCATGTTATTTTGAGTTTACAAGATTCAGCTGTGGTAGTGGGGATTTCCTGGCCACTAATCACAGTTTGAGGACTTCCCAAGACATGGTCATTATTTTCTGTAGACTTGGCTTATATTCTGGTGCTATAGTTTCAGGGTGCTGAGGCTGACAGACCTGATGACTTAAGTCATGTGGTTATTGAGAGTTGTCTCCAAAAAGATGTGAAGATTTCTTTCTTTATTCAGCTTAAAAATAAACATATCCAATGTTTTGAAATGTTGCAGCAGAGAGAAGGACTTAAGCAGTGCTTTAGCAAGCTCTAAACTAATAGATGTATCAAATGCTATTCTTGTGCTCAGTCTCTATCTCTGAGATTTTTTTAGACACATCATTTTAATACTTTATAATATTGCATTAGACATCAAAGGATATGAATGAAATTATTTAGAGACTCCTTATTCAAGGAATTTATGTAAGAATGGCCTTGAGTTTGGTTCAGCTAAACAGCCAATATTTACTTCATTCAGGTCATCTTGTTCTAAGTGTGGTACAAATACTTTATGGAAAAGATGGAGCCTTAGAAACAACTCTCTCCCCTGTGCCTCTCCCTACTTGCTTTAGGTAGTGAATGCAGACTAACCTATTTATCATGCTGAGGCTTTCTGAAAATCTGTCTGGAATTATAAGAGATATGAAGTAGAATCACACAACAGTTTGGGTTAGAAGGGCCTTTCAAGATAATCTCATTCCACTTTCCTGTCATGGGTAGGGACACCTTTCACTAGACCAGGTTCCTCCAAGCCCTGTCCAACCTGGCCTTGGACTCTTCCAGAGATGGGGCAGCCACAGCTTCTGTGGGCAACCTGTGCCAGGGCCTCACCACCCTCACAGGGAAGAATTGCTTCCCATCTAACACTACCCTCTGGCAGTGGGAAGCCATTCCCCATTGCTCTGTCACTCCAGACCCTTGTCCAAAGGCCTTCTCCAGCTCTCCTAGAGCCCCTTTAGGCACTGGAAGGGGCTCAAAGTTCTCCCCTCCAAAGTCTCCTTTTCTCTTCTTCAGGCTGAATAACCCCAACTCTCCCACAAAGCATAATTGCCTCCAATCAATATTTGGAATTATTTTTCCTGAATTAGAGTATTTTTTAACTTCAAGCTAGGCTGTAAATTTGGAGTTACCCAGTTAACCAGAAATGTGATTTTCTTCCTGTTATCAAAATAAAATATCTGAATTATTTTGTGTGGCTTTTTAATAATGAATAGTATAGAGACCCCACATTTCTTAAGTTTTTCCTTATTTCCTTGTTAAAAATACCAAACAAAAACCTCCAAAGAAATAAAAAGCCTAAAGCAAAACCAATGGACCAATCAAACCCTCTCTATGACCCTCTCAAATCCCCTAAACTAAGAACAAAGTCCCAGTTACTGAGTTGGAAGTCATTTTGTTATCAAGTGCCATGAATTTATGTAGTGAATGAGTGATCTTTGAGGATCAGAGTCTTCTTGATGATAACTGCCTTGTTACCGCCTTGAGGTAATAAAAACAGGACCAATTACCAGGATAGTGAAATCAAAATTGTCAGAGAGAGTCAGCAGGTATCTGCTATTGGTTAGGCAAGGATATGCTGGTGACTCTCAGCAAATCAGTGTCCTCTAGGTTCCTCTTCAGTTGCTATTGTTGCTACTTCATCAGAGTTGGAGAAAGATTATGTTACTACAAGCTGATGGAAGCTGAATCTTACTCATCCAGAAAAAATAGCTTCCTACTTATAGGACTTCACTTAAAGGCTTCACTTTACAACTTTTTGTGATTCTTTTCTTGGGTGGTGGAGTTTAGTTTAGGGTTATTTTTCTTTTTTTTTTTTTTTTTCCCCAGGAGGAATGCTATTGGTCTCCATAATAGTGCTGTATCTTTCATTCTTTTTCATCTTCCTACAGAATCACCATATCAAAGCCTTATTTGCCATCAAGAAGAGAAACTACTCCTGAAAGTGCCCAGCACTTGAAAAATAGGACTTTGAATAGTTTCAGGAAAACACTATTATTCATATAGACATATAAAGGGTCTGTACAATTGAAATATTCATCAGGGTTCAAAAATCCATCTACATTCTCTCTGTTCATCTTTATGTATTCCAGTTGACTCAAGGACTATTCATGTGGTCTAAACATCAATGCTGGTGAAAACTATTTGTACTCAACCAGATTTCAAGTATGAATTTCACTTCCAGCTGCTTGTGCTGCTGCTTCTCTTTGCTGGCAGGAGTTTTAATGCTGTAATGTGTGCTTTGCTTTGAGAAAGTGAGTTGTGTGACTGCAATGGTTTCTGCTTGTATAGTAATACTTCTCATAGGAAGTGTTTTTCTGGATCTCAGAAAAATTGTGCGTTTCATCAGATTTATTGTAGATTTGATGGTATAATCCAATAATATTAAAAAACTCACAACAAAACAGAAACACCTAAAGGCTATATTGCTTTCCTGTGTGCTGCTGTAAGAAGCATAGAGTGTGGTATTAAAACTTCACTCTCTAGTGAATTATAAATTTTGGAGATGTAAAAAGAATTGAAAAAATGTTTCCAATAGTTCAAAAGAGTATTTCATTAACCTTATGCAATCTAAAACACTTAGTTTTGACATTAAGAGAAAATGAAAGTGTGAAGGAAAAAGAATATCTGAATTTAACATTAAACTTGAAAAAATATAGAAAATGACCAGCCCTGTATACATGATCAAAACAGTATTTAAAAACAAGAACAGACTTCTGTGATGTTTATACATTTTGTTTTCTGCAATAAACTATTTTGCTTTTTACATTTAAATCCCTGTTTCTTTTGGGCAAAAGAGGAAGCTGTGTTTGGCAGGACTCCAGAACAATGAAGATTCCCAAATTTAAGAGATTAGAGAATGCCTCTATATGTGCATGAGAGCATTCCTAAGCATCTTGGTACTGGAAACAAAATTATCTCTTTTATGAAATATCTTTGTGCCAGGCAGGTAAACTTTGGTGTCTGTGGTTGCATTAGCTTGCAGTATTTTGTAAGGCCTCACAGATGTATTCTATTTGTCATAGTTTAAGAATGGTATTGCCCAATTTAGTGTTCCCACCTGAACACTCCAAATCATGTGCCACTCGGTTGCTTCCCCTGTCCCCTGCAGTGGGTTGGAGAGGAGAATTGGAGGCACAAAAGGCGAAGACCACAGGCTGACATTAAAAAAAAAAAAAAAAAGAAAAAAGAAAAAAAGAAATTACTGTAAATGGCAATGAAATAAGACAATGAACAGCGACAGCAACAATACTAATTAAAGAGAGTACAAGAAATGAATGATTCATGTGTGAGTTCTCACTCCTAACAATACCCAAGTCTGTCCTTGACACTGGACCTAGGAGGAGAACCCCTCCCCATCCCTTGAAAATGCTGTGAGGTGGTATACCATAACATCAGGGTCCTGGCTGTGCTCCCTCCTGACTACTGAGAAACTTAACTCTGTCCTGGCCAGAACTAGGACAGCACTTCATAATAATATTTTTTTATATCTAAACTTTTTTTCATTAATGGTTTTATAATCTATGCAACTGGCAGGCAGGTAGCCTTCCTTGTTCAAATTAAGCAAAAATAAAATTTGAGTTAAATACAAAAATTTCTAGTATAACCTTCTTTACTGTACACCGTACTTTATGCATGCATTTCTTTCTATACAATTGGTGCTACATGATTATAATGAAAATTTTTTAAAGTCTGTGTGTGTATTTTGAGTGATTTTCTCTCTCTCTTTTTCCAAAAGCAGAGAGATCCATGAAAACAGACACCTTTTTGCACCATAAGAAAGCTGCCTTTCTTGACAGTCAAGAAGAGTATGCTATGTATTCAAACTGTATTGATATATAAGTGTATAAAGGGTGTGTTTGCCAGTGATGATGTATATGGATCTGGCACTAGCTAATCTTAACCAGACAGAAAACTAACACCCTCTCTAAAACGTGGATCAAGAGCTTAGTAGTAAATTTGAATGATAGCTTTGTAAAGCTGCTGTACCTCATAAAGCCCAAGGGGAAAACAGATAGGAAATTCATCTGTGTTCTTATGAGATATTTTCAGACATTCCTGGGAATCATATTTTGTGCTTGTGTAATGGATTGCCATCCATTGTGGGTGCCATTTGATTTTTGGAATGCTTGTGCTTGGATGAAGACTTGGTATATTAAGAGTCACAGAATGCTAATAACATACAGAACAAAGGCATTTCAGTATCTTGCAACAATCTGTGGCTAGATAGTTATTTTCTACTGCCAAGCAGAAAGAACAGAAACATACTGACTAATTTTTACCAGAACAATAATCAGACATCCACCAGTAAACATGAGTGTAGGCCAGAGGAAAGTGAAGAGGAGGCCTTTTGGAGGATAAAGTCTGCTTAAAATGACATTGGTCTGCGTTCCTCCTGGTTCATAGTAACATGGGAAAGTGTGGTACTTTTTGAAATTGCTTGCAATTGTTTCTATTTGTGCTTTAACTTCTTTGGCGTTCTCCAACTTGTCTGGGATGTATGAGCACTGAAATAAGAAATTAAGATCATTCATTATAAGAAATACTCTAATACCAAGTTTGTAGTTAAATCAGATTGAGGAAAAAAAATCATGCTAGTACTGACAAAATCTGTGGTTTGGCACCCCTGGAGATTGTCTGGGTTTCTTTATGCCCATAGCTCATTTGCCATGCTTCCCTGTTTCCATCAGTGTGTTTATGACCCCAGGCTGCACATTTACAGATTGGAAACCAATAACACTCATGCTCAAAAAACTCCTTGAGTCTTTGAGAATGTCACTTCTTTACTATAGTGCCAAGTCCCAGTTCTTAACAGTTTCTAGGCATTGCCACATCAGGAAATTGTTAGTTGTGCAAAATTCACACTGGCTTATTGTTTCACTGTGCACCTCTGGTTATAACTACATCAGTACAGGAAGTATGGCTGTTGGAGGCTTCCTACTTGTTCTTGTAACACTGAATGCAGTTATTTAATCTTCAGTAGAAATACTATGAAACTCTGAAGCACAAATATCATTTTTTTTTTGTTATTCATAATCTTTTTTCTGTTATATTATTTTTTATATCTAATAATGGTTAGATGTATTAAACTGGAAACTGGCCAAGACAGAAGGGAGAATGGCTCCCGATCTGAAAACTTGCAGTAATGCAAGTAGGCAGGAAATCAGTAAATTGCCTCATCTTGCAGTGAACGAGACTCTTGTTTGCATCTACAATGGATAATTTCTGTTTTGTTGCTTTATTAGATGTAACTTTCCCCTGAGATAATCACTATAAAGGTAGACATTAGCTAGAGAAAGTCTCTTTGGCTTAAGTGTTTTATACTATTAGGTTTGCACTGTATGAAACTCTAATTCTTTACACTTGTAGTCAGAGCATGTTCTGGATTCTGAAAGTATTTCAGTTCTGGGCATTTAAGATCTGAATTTCATTTTTCCCCCTTGAGAGAGTTGTTGAGCTGGAATGAGGCCTCTGAAATACTCAGGGGTTTAGAACTGGACTGAACCTGACCTTCTTTGGGATTTGGTACCTGTAGGAGCACTTTTGTTTCTGGAGGAGCAAGCCTAGAAATGTTGAACACTCTGCAGATTCCCAAGCAGAAACACTGACGGAAGCGAAAGAATAGCACCCTTCAATTTCTCTTCCCCTAATCTTTCACAGACCTCTAAAACCAAACGAATATTTTGCACCATGTTTCTACCCCACCCGTGCACTCATCCTTTGGGGAAGAGATCCCTAAAGTGACTGACCAAGGAACCTCTACTACAGTACCCATCATCTCTGCCTTACACAGGTGCTATCTACAGTGCCACTGCCCTCTCCATGAGTCCAGAAAAGTGTTGCAGACCAAACCAAAGACAAAAAAGTTTTCTGTGATTATCTTCCATAATCACTGTTTTGTATCTTTTCTTAGTCTAAAATTTGAATCATATTGCTGTTTCTTCTGCTTTCTTTATTCCCCGTTTCATATCATGCACCTAAAATGCAAGTAAAATTGGGATTTGTGCTCTTGTTTTGGATGGTCTTTAACTTCTGGTCTCTTATATGATAATTCAACATGGAACTGAGCAAACCACAGCTTATAAACTAATTGTTCTAATTGATCTTCAGCTCAGAGACTTAAATATTTTTAAATGTTCATACATTTTATATATTTAAGTTAGTGTAGGTCCTTAACAAGTATTAGCTTAATGTTTGATGTGATGTTAAAAGTAAAATCCAAAACTGTGTCATTCCTGGAATGTTTTAAAAATGCCATGATCTAAGATCAGACATTAACATGTAAAAGACAAGCAACTCCTCCTGCTCTTACTATGCTGATTGGTTTAAAAGCCATCACCTTAGGATTTCTTTCCAATGTATCTTCAGTCTGGTACAGCATAACCTCCTGTCCTGAGGCTGTCAGATTAACCCACACCTGTAGACAGGGATAAGGAAAGATGTCCTCTTCCTCCGATCCTTCACTGTCTGGGCAGAGAACTTTGTCCTTGATGTTGGCTTTGAGTACCTTGCACACAGTTTCTGTTGTCCAAACACTACAGAAACGAAACAAAAGGTGTTGCTTTTAAGCTCATCATCAGCATCTGGTGAAAGTTGCATGTGGAGATGCATCTGTGTGTGGTGGCATGGCTGGAGTTCACAGCCACTCCATCCCGCTATGGTGAACAGTCCACTCCCCACCCATGCCTACCCTTGGAGGGTAGGGCTGCCATAGGGAAGACGTGCAGGGAGAGTTTTTATTGTTACTTTTGCTGTCAGTTGTTATGCATTCTGTGTTTCAATGTTAGATCCTGACGAACTGGTTTCAAGTGTTAAAGAAAAAAAATTGCCATGGAATTTATTGTCTGGTAGTAAATATTTGGAATGAAGTACATTTGATGTCTCAGAAATATTTTAACTAGTTGCATTCAATAATCCTCAGAAGACAGATCAGTTCCCATTGGTTTCCCCCCCTCTCCCTTTTCTTTATTGCATAGGTCTGTTGCATGAATAAGTAGCCAGGTTTTATCTGTTTGGGGTTTTTTTGGGGGTTTTTTTTTGGTGTTGGGTTTCTTTTTTTTTGTGTTTTTTTTTTGTTTGTTTGTTTGTTTGTTTGTTTGTTTTGGTTGGTTGGTTGGTTGGTTGGTTGGTTGGTTGGTTGGTTGGTTGGTTGGTTGTTTTTTTGTGTGTGTGTTTTTGTTTTTTTTTTTTGGCTACTGCATATCTCTTTTTCTCAAGAGTTACTTTTACTGATAGCAGAACAACCTTTGCTCACAGTAGTACACTTTGGTGGCAAAAAATGTCAAGGAATAGTCTCACTCCAGTTCTTATGAAACTAATATTTTTACATGCATATGTCTTTTATAATGTAATCTGGAGGCTGGAACATAAATAAAATATATGTGAATTACTATGTTTTAAAAATAATGGTTTTCAAAAAGTTTTGAGATTAAAGGCATTCTAGCAAGAAGAATGAGATGGATGTCCTTGCCCTCTCTATCAACCTCTTCAAGTGTGAACAAGTGAGCTACACATTTTGTGTTGTTACTGTAATTTTTTTGCAAATCAATTTTGTGTCTGGAGGCAGAATTTGCAAAATGAAATAAAAATGTGGATAATAGTAACTCCTTCAGCATTCATTGTATTCTGCAACATTTTCTGTGGCACACTGGGTTCTTGGAGGTGCTTGTTTCTTATGATGGTTGATTTGGAAGACACCGATTCTCCAGTGAACAATTTTACCATGACTTCTTTTGCTCAAGTTTTAATAGTTTCATTAAACACAACACTCCCCTGCATCTGGAAAAGCTTTTTAAAACTGTTTTTATTTATGCAAAACTTGGCTTTTCATTGTCAAGGTTTGATAAGCCTGGTTGATTTATTTGGTTTTATATGTTTTCACAGTAAATGTTTTATTTTTCATTTTGTTTAGCCCCGAGGAGCATAATTTACTCTTTCTTGTACTTACTATTAATAGCCTAACTTCTTGATTTGCTTCTTTTTTATTTTTTTTCCTGTTTTAAATTCTTATGAGGTCTTTGAGAGCACATGATTTGTTTCTTGTACAATCTACTAATATTACTGTTTTAATAAACACATTTGATGATGACAGAAAGAAGAATTGCCTTATTTCATAAACAATTGGCTGTTATTACCTCTTTGTGTAGAACGGCACAATGGTGATCCCAATAAAAAAGTACATCATCATGGAGCATGCAACCATTCCCAGTCCCAGGCACAGGGCTCTTGTCTCCCCTCTTTTCTGTGCAGTCACCAACTTCTTTCCCAACATGATCTGGAGTTCTGAAACTTGAACAATCTCTTTTTGGTATAAAACAAAATACTGAAAGGAGAGGGAAAACATGACAATTACTGTGGTTGTCCAACAAGTTTCTGAAATGCAATGTATTCCATGAAGGAACAGTCCCATTTTTGCNAAAAAAAAAAAAAAGAAGTCACTGTGTTTTTTGTTATTACTAGGCTCCTTTTAAACTTTTTTAATTTACTGTGTAGATCTTTAACAAGTGCATGTGTGTGTAGGCTGGGAGGTGTAGTAGGAAAACTTGATAACTTTCGGGGAGAGTCTAATTGTCCTCAGCCTTAATTCAGTATGTTTTATGTTGCTTCTCTGAAGTAAGAGATGTTGTGTATTGATAAAGGCTGCATGAAGGGAAAGTCTTCCCAGAGTGGAATCCTTTTTACATGATGCCTTTTCTTTTGGAATAGTATGGAATGCGCTTGTCTCATTTCAAAAGAACTAAAATAATTTAAAATTTAGCATTTGAGATTTCCATTTCTGTCTTCTGAACATTTTTTTGGCCTTGTCCATTCAGGGATGCTCCAAACCTGGTATCCAAGGAGTAACACAAGGGAAACTCTTGGGCAGAATTATCTGAACCCAAGATTGTGAGTGACTGGCGTTAGCCCCCCACACTCCTGTGCCAAAGAGTGTTCTAGATGATCTTCCAAACAGTTTGATAAGAAGAATCTGAAAATAATTGCTGTGAATCTATATGCTATTAAATCATTGTGATATATAGGATTGCTGTATAAATGGCCTGTAACTTTTACTATGAGTTCAACCCATCACCAGCATTTGCTGCCTTGATGACTGTGACTGCAGGTTTTTGTGGTTTTGTTTTTTCATGGCACAAGCCATTGTTATGGCGAATGACCGGATAGGCAAGATTTGTGTGGGCTTTTTTGGGATAAATGAGGAAAGAAGAGCAGAGGGAGAAAAGGAAAATATGTTACAAAGGTGCCAAACCAGTTTTCAGTCCTGTTCTCCTGTGCAAGGCAATGGTTCATAGCTTCATGCAGTGTGTTTTCAGGATTATGGTTTCAGATGTGTGCAACTATTTAGTGTTATCCTTCCTGGCTGGCCTTCAGGATGATATAGTTCCTGCCTAAATCCACCTGTGTTCAGACTTAAATTTAGATACAGTGTAAGACAAGCATAAACCAACATTAGCAAATAAGCTTTTCAGGTTATCTGTGAGTAGATGGTCTCCCCAAGGCTGGCAGAGATGTGGGGCTACAGGGGTCACACCAGATTTGGTGAACAATGAGGTATCTCTCAAAGCTATGAGCTTCAGCTCTTAAAAGAATGAATGGAAATATATTTGGAATGCTGTTTTCTCTCCTGTTAGTTTCAGCTTTTTCTGGTAAAAATGCCTCACTTTGACTGTTTAATAATCAAAGGAAAAAGGCATTTGAACATGGACGTGCTGCTGTCTTTAGACTCTGTAACACCTGAATGTTAGTGTCATTAGCAACAAAAATACAGACATCTGTGGACAGTAAAACAGCTTTGGTTGTTACACATAACTTCAGGTTAGTTGCACATTTTAAGTACATATTCTGAAGTTGCTAGTACATGATATCAAAGTGGATGGCTGGTCTCACATATCCCTAAAAACTAAAGGAGTTACTGTTAGACTATGGAATTTTGTCCAGTTCCACATTTCCATGTTTAATTCCACTCCAAATAAAACCTCAGCATCTATTGTGACATTTCACATTGAGGATTTTGAGGAGAGTTGGTTTTCTGATGATCATGTACAATTCACTGACATTGTAAGAAACATCTCAGTTTGAAAATTGTCATGAGATGAACCTTCCTTGTTAACTGGCATTTGAGTTGAATGCAGAATGTGAACTAATGCCCTTAAGTAATGCTGTATTGAGTATAGCTTGGTCAATGGAGTTATAAGCAGAATGTGTGGCATCAAATAGTGCCAGCATATTTGTGCTGCCCATTTATGCACATGTGCACATTTAATGCCATATGGAGAGGCATGTGCAGCGAGGAAACTTGCAGGGTAAATATAAGTAGTGACTGTTCTTTGGAAACTTCTGACATTTCTTTTGGTTTGGTGAGTGGAAAATTGGAAATACCACATATAGAACCCAAGGAATTCCAAAATATTTAGAATATGGGAATGTTGTGCAACAAAACACCTCAAGACCAATTGATACTAGACTGATTCCCCTCTACCTATTGTGCATCTTGGTCACAGTGGAAAATGGAATGACAGAACATCATTGGGCCTGGAACATAGACCCTGAGACAAAGTGATACCAGAGTAGCAGGTCCTTATAGAAAAGTGAGATGCTCGTGGTAGCTGAGTGGAAAGCTGTGTTGTTAGCAAGAAATTTTTACATACAATAACAATGATTTATCTTTAATTTTCTGTGAGAAATTGTAAAAATGAAGGACTGGTATTGTCACTGTGACTTCTATGAAACTTCTAGTGGCCTAGTGCTGTTAAATGTATTGAGTTTAGATGAGCCATTATGTTTACAGAGCTGTCCCAGCTTTGCAGAGAAAGAGAGAGGTAGTCAACTCCCTTGATATATGGAAAACAAGAACTGTGGAACTATTAAACGAAGCATTAATAAGCAATTAATGTAATTGCCCCAACAGTCTGTTTCAATGTCAGCCACACATGCAGTAGAAGTACCATTAAGCTCATTTTTCTAGTAACCTAAAACTGCCAGACTGCCTCTTTAAGACAAGAAAGAAACTTGTATGTGTAAACTGCAAGTTTTTCTCAAGGGGCCAAGGATTTTCCCAGCATTAAGTGCAGTGTTGTTCCCTGTCCTGACCCCAGCCAGACTGACTGACCCTGTCTCTGTGCATGGGCTGCTAAGGCAATCAGTTTGCCCCTGCTCCCCCTGTTCAGACATCTGCTCTGCCACTAAGTGAATATGGACATTTAAATTATGCAGAGAATGTTAATAAGAAACGTTCATCTGAAAATACCTCACTGAGTGCTTCTATAGATATAAAAACTTTATAAAAAGCTGGGTTTGCAGACTGTGTGAATTAGGGATGCTTATGTCATTGTTGTGTTGCTGAACCAAATTAGCTGTAAATGTTGTCCTTAAACTGAAATACACATTTCCTGGTACAATTTTTTCAACTTTCAAATGTAGAAGATCAGAAAAATCTGTAACACATGACATGTACAGAAAAATTTAAGAGGAAACACTAAATAGCAAAGGAAATCCATATGCTTTTTTTTTTTATTCCTTACATAAATATTCGTATGTTCTTCTGCTGAAAATCCTTCATTTTCTGGCTCTCAAAACAAAGCAAAGCTGCATGCATATTAAAAAAAAATAATTTGAATTTCTTCATTGTTTAGAAAGTTATTTTTTTTTCAGATTAAAAAATTTGTTTTGTCTTCTAGCTATATCCATGTATATTAGAAGGAGTGTTGGAAGAGTTGATTTAGTGTTTCCTCTGACAAAATCATGAAGTCTTTGAAAATGAAGCACTGGCCCCAGGAGGTCAAAGCAAATTTGAATTGAGAGATGTTGAGACTATAAAGCAGGGCCTTCAAGAGGACATTTAAATGTATTTTTGTCCTGAAGATTTTGTGGGGTGCCTTCATACTTATTAGGAATGTATAAGCTGCAAATGTTTTCATAATGTTCCCTCTGTCTGATCTTCCTCAATCTACTTAAATAATATAGTACATTAGCTATGCAATTTCAATCTATAATCACTGCATTGACAGCTGCTGGTGACAACACCAGGAATGCCATCTGGTCAGGTTTGGAATAGTCCCCTGTTTTGATTAGAGACGTCTGATACTTGGTGGAAAGCCTACCTCCTCCTCCCCTACTTTTTGAGGCATTTCCAGTGGTGTGACCTCCACGAGTTTGTATCGAACATCTCTCTCAAGCTATTAGAGGCTGCTCCTAACTTGGGTAAAGTACAAGTAGCACTGTTGAGTTCATCTTGCTTGAAGAAAAAGGGTTGCTAAAATCCTCTCTTGAATGAATATTAACAGTGAACTGTTCTTGTTGTTTTGTGGGGTTTTTTTGGTTTTGTTTTGTGGGTTTGTTTTTGTTTGTTTTGTTTTTGGTTTTGTGTTTTATTTTGTTTTGAGTTGAATGGTTTGGGTTTATCCCACTGTATGGTGAATTTCTATTATTTATGTATTGCATCAAGTTCTAATACAACATCGGACCAAGAAGAGTAATACAAGTTGTCAACATCTCTAAAGTGATGAGGACTTTTTAAGCAGGCCAGGACCCTTTGACCTCAACTGCCTCTACATACAAAACAGTCCTTTGCTTTCCCCTGTCAAGAGCCAACTTAACAGTCACCTTGATTTATTCTCAAAACACATTGTATGGACAGCATAAAAATTGTGAGCTTTGCTGGGTTTGTAAGAAGAGGATAGTATTTCATGACAGTTTATTGGCAAAGGGCACTGTGTGGGAAAAGTTTTAGATCTGTAAGTGTGAACTCTATATTGATTATGTTATTGGGACAGAGCTCATACTTACATACCTACTACTGTCTCTTAGTAGAGTTAGTCTTATCACTCACAATAGCCTACCTGTTCTCATGAGTATTTTAGCACTGCTGAGATTCTTCCTTTCTGTTCCAATCCTACACTCATCTATTTCTCATCTGCTGCCCCACCACTTACAAGAGGCTGAAGTCAAACTTGCATTTGTGTTGTCACTGTCTTTCCATCTCCCCACCCTCTATTTCCTCCTCTAGCAGTTACAGGCATTTCTTACTGGGACATGGGGTTCTGGGGCTAGGGAACACTGCTTTCGTTCATTGCAAATTGATAAAAAAAACACATTTCTTAAGTTTTCTATGCATCTAGGACCACATATACTGTATGTTACAGAATAAGGTGGTGCTGAACCTCAGTGAAAATGTGCACAGAGAAGAAGATTCTCATATAGTTGTTTTGGAAACCTGAAACCTTATTTTGACTGTGTAACATGATACAACTATGTTTATTTTATGAAATATGCTGTATCTTCTTGTTTTATTTCTGAACTTCTAATGTGCAACTAGAGTGAATTAAAAAAAATCAGTTATTTTGTTTAAAAACATACATATTTTTTTAAGACTAATTCTTCCAGCTTTTAGAAGTGACAGTTCTTAAAGAAAAAAATAAGGGCAAAAAGAGTTACTTGCTTAGTTCATCAATTCTGAGTGTTTTTCTGGAGTGCTTCTTTTTGATTCTGTGCTGTGCAGTGTTGCACAGAAGGAATCAGTTTAAGAGAAGATTTTAGGGAAGCCTGGAAGAATGTAAGTGCCTAACTTAAACTGCGTAGGGGTAGCTATGCACGACCTGTGAAGTAATGCTCAGCACCCAAAGCTGTGAAGATCCTAAGAGTAAAGGTGTATTTATCATTAAAATGAAGAAAAGCTATGATCTTTTATGAGCTGTACACTCTTAATTTGTGATAATATTACTGCACCTTTGCTAACAGTTATGAATAATGGTCAAATTGCATTGAATTCCAAAAGACAGAACAGCTTAGTCCACATGCTAAGATAACAGAGAAGTTATCTGGACTGTCCTCCATGGTGCTGCAGATTTAGAAAGCCTGTTGCTTCCCAAAACACTGTACTTTTCAGAACCCAAAGCTATTGCATGCTCTCAAGGAGGAACAGTTACTCAGAAATATACTCACAGTTTTTAATGAATCACTGCGTTCTCTGATGAAAAAAGAATCTTCTCTTACATGACAGATAGTAGTGGAGCTTAGAGCTGAAAGGGATTTTTATTACTTGTTTTCCTTTCCTGTGCTTCCCTGGGTTTGCTTTGCTGTGGCTGTACGACTAACTTAGTTCCCCTATTACAAAGCCTTTTTTAACCATAAATGGTAAGGTATGAAAGAGCACTGTCCTTCTGGAGATTCATTGCAGGAAACCAGGAAGCTACAATACTAAGACTAAGTTTTCTCATAGCTCATAGTCCATTTATCACATACCCTGGTGGATTTGTGTGAAGCTATGGCTCTACTCCTTTTTTACACCTTTTTTTCTAGTTTAGAAACCTGATAGATTTTTTGGTTAAGATAGAAGGAATTGAATGTACCAATGACCAGTGAAACTGATTCTTAATTCTTACCAGGTGTGTGTGAATGCTTTGTTGCCAGTAGTTGGTGACTTTGGATGCAACAGATGCTAACATTTTGATTATACATTCTATAGACAAGAATATAGCATACATCACACCATAGATGCATTATTGTCCAGCGTGCTCCTCTAGCCAAAAATCCAAGACAGCCTCTGGGATGTATAAACAGATAACTCCTGAAACAGAGCTCGAGAAGAGCTAAAATAATTTAATTTTTCTTTTTTGAGAGAGGAAAACTCTCTTATTGGGAGACTAAAGGAATTTAGATTACTTAATACAGTAGAATCGTTAAGAGAGCACTTGTAAACAAGGGTAGGACAATCCCTCCTCACTCCCTGCATTAAGTATCTGATAATTAGGTCTTTTGGCTTTAGCTGCTTGTCCAAGCTTGCTTTTGGTAAAAGAGTTGAAGTTGTTGTACTCAGAGTGTTCATGCTGTCTGAAGATAACTGATCAATCTCCTTCAATAGGATCTTTTCTAATATTATTGGTGGAGAAGAGAGCAACAAAGTTAGCTTGGATTTAGGTAACTGTCTGATAGACATTTACAACTAGGTAAGAGGAAGCCTGCTGCTATCATCTAGATCAGAAAGATTTGTGGTCATAGTAATTTTTTAATATCTGGGAAGTGATGTAGTTAAAGAATGAAGAATTATGAACAAAAGTTATTTCCAGATAAAAGAGGATCTGGTTGTGTGGAGTTTTCTATAATTTTTCGATACTTAGAAATCAAGACTGGATATTTCAAAGATGCAGGCTCTGCTGGCTCAAGGAAAAGCCATGTTTTCAATAAGGAATATATTAAAAGTGATTTTTGGGCTGTGTGATTCAGGAGTCAAAGAAGAAAACAAGTTGAATAAAATTCACGAGTCTTCAAACTGACTGCCCTCTCTGCCTAACTAAGCCAATGAATTAATGTGCATTTGCTAAAGGAAGGTGCTGTATTGATAACCCACTTTTAACGTTGCGATAGTTCAGTGTGCCACTGACGAGTACCAATTGACATGTATGCATTGGAGCTCCATCAATGGCAAGCCAGATGTTTGTTGTATTATAAACTGAAATCAGTAATTCACAGTGTAGAAAAACCCTCATCTTCTTAAAATCACATGGAATACTTTCTTTTTATGCAACTTGAGGAGTGGGAGGACAAAGCAAAGAATCTGGTGCTTGAAATCACCATGGCTCTCCCAAGGACACTGCTTTACTGTTTGTTGATTAGCTCCAGGACTGGTGCTGCACAGCTCCTCCTGGCCTTATGCTGGGCCAGATGGGGATGTGGGCTCACTACTGGAAAGGCTCAGTACTTGGGGTTGCTCTGTGAGTGTTGGTAGCAGCACAGAGGCCAGTTAGAGTCACATGGAGCTAAAGGCAGTAACCCCCACTGGTCCATGATCCTTTTGCAAATACTAGTTTTAGCCAAGATAAATTTTTTTCAGGGACCTTCACAAGATTTGCTTGAGGAATTGTTTTAATGTTTTATTCCTGACTTTAACTGGAGGAAGAAAAAGGGAATACATAATGTTAGAACAGGCGTTTCTGAACTCTTTCTATTTTGAATCTGCACAAGTTTATTTTTAATGTTGTGTTTTGTACTTATTCCAAGATACTAAACCCTTTGGCTAAGGCCAAAATAAATTTCATTTGAGGGGAAATTTCCCATAGTTCTATAAAAAATGAGCAACGCTTCAACTTGGAAGATACTGCAATGTCTGTAAGTTAGTGAAGCAGCTGCATTTAAAATTATGAGCTTCCAGAACTGAAAGGATATATTGGACAAATTAAAGAGTATTAAGATAAATATTTCTGAGGAGTTATTTTCTCTATAGAGTGCTAGTGGAAGAAAAAGCACGTGGAAGAAGGTCTGTGGCTCTGAAAGAGTAAATGTGTAAATAAGAGCATGCAAGGGTTGTAGTTTTGATTTGTAAATAAAAATATAAGGAAACTGTAAACAGCATTGGCAGGGGACAAGGCTTTCTAGTGTTTATTTGCTGTTCTGCTCTGCAGTGAGTGCTCACTGTTGTCCTTTGGGCACCATCTGTACTGCAGAATCCTTTGCTCCAGCCCATTCTGCTCCTTACAGCCAGCCATTGCAGGAGGGTGTTCATTCAGAGGGTGCTTAACCCTCCCAAGGAATCCAATTGACTTTGCTGGGATTCTGAAGCTTCAAGGAGACTCAAGAGAGTCTGGTTGGACCCCACATGCTACTGAACAGTTTGTTCTTGTGATGTCACATGAATTAAACTCATTCAGTGTTTGCAGGGGACCTGTTGTGCATCAGGTTGTTCTGTGTAACAAGGATCTTCCTGGAAGTTCGAGTCAGGTTATACAAGTAATATCCCTTGTCAAACAGAAGTGATGTGAATTTTCAAACTCTGAACACCTTTTACACTCTAATGTAAAAAGCCATTTAGAAGTTAAAAAGGGGAAATGAAAAGAATGAAAAGCAGTATCTTTCAGTTACTCAGAACTGCTTATTCTATTCTTCTAAGCTGATCATCCATAATGGTTGTTTTCACATTAGGACATAAGAAAAACTTATTGTCTATGAGATAGAGAAAAGGTAATAAGTATTGTCTTTTTATTTCCAGGACTCTCTAATGCTTCCAAAGAATCAGTGGGCTGTGAAATGAACACAGTTGCTTGGATCTTCAGAGAGCTCTGCAAAGTTATTAGCTCCCTCTTCCTAATTAAAACATATTCATTGTGCAGTACATTGTCATTTTTAATGGACTTCATAAAGAGAAGCTGTGGCTCTTGAACAAAGAACAGTCACACATTGAAAATTACGTGAGTCATGAGGATGAGGATGTACGAAATTTTGGCATATCTACATCAGGCACAGGCAAACTTTGGGATCGGCTGCTTCCTTTTAAGCAACTAAATTAAACTGTTGGCTGGATTTGCTGTTAACTCTCCAGTTTCATGAGAACTTTTTCACAGAGATACATAAATAGGGATTTTGAAATGTTTGTTTAGTCTCCAACTTCACAGCATGGTGACTGTGTCCTTCTGAAGACTCCCTGAGTGAGAGGTAGCTGAACTGTGATGGGCCTCCCAAAGACATGTCATACCTGTAGGAAACCTGTTATTTCTCTCTGAAGTTACTGAGAACTCTCTTACTACTGTATCTTGGAACTGAAGTTAGAGAGGACACTTGACTCTTTCCTGCTCCAAATCCCCTGTGGGTTACACACGAACTGATTTCATAGAAAGGGGTTTCAGTCAGAGAATAAGTGCATATTCTCTTGATGTAAAATAAAAAGAAAAAT
>VXAU01004041.1:885897-1049333 GCA_013399695.1 Formicarius rufipectus | reverse complement strand
TAGACAAGGTTACTGACTGAGGCTTGATTGTCCTTTGCTTTGGCTTGCTGGATTTCAAGTTGCTCCATCAACAATCCATTTTCTTCCAAGACCAGCTTGGCCTGAGTTTGCAGCTGCTGCCATTCTGCAGGGGTAATAAGGTTATTTTTATTTAATTGCTCATGCAGATCTTCATTCTCCTTCACCAACTCTTCAACTCGTGCTTTAAAATTCTTCATGTCCTCCAGCCATGGTGGTGGTGGTCCTTTCATTGGTAAGCTTTTCAGCTTTAGATACTTTAAATTCAAGCCAAGATGTTGATCGTCTTCTTCCTGAACATGCTGTCTGTGACTGTCCTTTCGATCTGCTGAGGGCAAGGGAGGCCATCGCCCGCCCTTTCGGAATGGCGCTCGCCTATCGCTTAGGATCAACTGACCCATGTTCAACTGCTGTTATGCCAGAGGCTGTTCACCTTGGAGACCTGCTGCGGATACGGGTACGGCCCGGCGCGAGACTTACACCCTCTTCCCCAGATTTTCATGGGCCAGCGAGAGCTCACTGGACACCGCCGGAACCGCGACGCTTTCCAAGGCGCGGGCCCCTCTCTCGGGGCGAACCCATTCCAGGGTGCCCGGCCCTTCACAAAGAAAAGAGAACTTTCCCCGGGGCTCCCACCGGCTTCTCCGGGATCGGTTGCAGCGCCCATCTCCGCCACTCTGGAAGCAACCTGCCTTGAAAAAGACCATTTTTTTTAATTTTATTTGTTTTTATTTGTTTGTTTGTTTGTTTGTTTTTGGGGGTTTTTTGTTTGTTTTTTTGGGGATGGTGTTCCTACCTGGAGGGCTCCCATCGGTTCTATGATATTGTTGGCCTCTCTCAGGTCATGCAAGAGCCTCCATTTCCCAGATGACTTTTTAATTGTGAAAATAGGGAAATTCCAGGGGCTATTAGTGGGAACCAATCTGTTTTTCTGTAATTGTTCTTTTATTAGATTTCCCACAGTGTGGGGGTTGCTGCAGAAGGTCCTTGTGTTTTGCTCCTGCACCCTCTCCAAGATAGAACCATTCCCTTCTGACCACAGCCAGGACTTCCTGTAGGTGCCACAGCAAAGAAATGCTGAGCGATGTTTCCTCCTGCAGTGAGTGAATGAGATCATGGATTCTCAGTTTTTGTGGAGGAAGCCTCATTTAGGTTTCTGCTCCTACATCTGCACAAAAGCACCCATTATACAAAGGTGCATATTTTTTCTGTACAGTAACCATGCATTTAACCAGTCATTTTCTTGTTCAATTCCATTAGGTTTTTTTTCCCAGTATTTCTCCAAACACTAAGTATTAAATGTCATCAGTGGTTTACAGCCACTAGCTGTGTAACTTTCATTAACAAGAGCTGTATCGTATTGATGAATCCTGATGCTGCTTTAAGAATTCAGCTGCTGTTTTCTACCTATTCTTTCAAAATGCAGTGAAATGTGCTTGCTCTGAGTAGGTGTTTTCTCAGCTAGTGCCATAGACATGATCCCTGCATGATGGGTGGGGATGTGCTTTAAGGATATTACATTCTGATGCCAGAAGTTCATTTCCCAGCTCTGGAAAATGTGGCTGGGTTTCCTTCCAGGGTGTTAATTGTAAATCAAGGATGACAGTTCAGAAAATCAATGTTTGTACTTCACTTTTTTCTGCTCCTGTTTTCCAATTCTCCTTCCACCTCCATAGGACTGTTGTCTCCTCAGTGAGCAGCTGTGCTGTGGTAATGATGGTCCCGGCCAGGGCTATGTGAGTTTATCTGTCTCTCATTAGGAAGGGGATCTTTAACTAAAGAGCTGTGGAAAGGCCATGCATCCCACTGCATTTACAAGCACATGCAGTGACAGGACAGTGGGGAATGGTTTTAAAATTAAAGAGTAGATTTAGATTAGATATTAAGAAGAAATTCAGTGAGGCCCTGGCACGGTTTGCCCAGAGGAGCTGTGGCTGCACCATCTGGAAGTGTCCAAGGCCAGGTTGGATGGAATTGAAGCAACCTGGGATAGTGGAAAGTATCCCTGCCCATGGCAGGCAGGTTGGAATGAAATGATCTTTAAGGTCCCTCGCAATTCAAACTAGTCCATGATTCTATGCCTAGGGCTTTCTGTAAGCTTGATAATCACAACAGTCTCAAATACAACTCTCTAAGAGTAATTTATAACTATGTAGAATGAGAAAAACTAAGTGGCTATTTTAAAGTAAATGAGTCTCCACTCGTACCTTTTGGCTTATTAGGTATTTAATATTTATGAAACTAAAAGGGTGCAGTACAATTGGGTAAAAAAATTAAAACCTGCTGTGTCTGCTCCTATTCAGGCAGGCAGAACAAAGTGTTTTCCACCTCCCTGTCATCCTCCCTAGAGAATTCGGGGTGACTGCCCTTTGGAGGTACATCTGCTCTCCATTGAGCACACCAAGCCAAGGGGATGAGGCTCTTCATTGTGCATGTTTAGACAGTGATGGGATGATGTCACATCTTCACCGCAATGGCAGGAAAAAATCTATGGATCTCTTGTTGCTTAATTGGCTTTCTTTATTGTGCTGCTGAATCCAGGAGAATCAGAGGTTAGTAACAACGTGATGTAAGGACTTGGAGTGCTGGAGGGCTGACACTTGAAAGGGATGCACTTTCTCTAATGATAAGGTCTTGGAAAGTGTTGCAGTTTTAATGTTGTTACTGATGCATTTAGTTTGCTTCTCCTTCTACTGGGGATAGTAAATGATGTTGAATTTATTGTTTTCTGTATCCCAAATGAGAGACCAACATCTATTTATACTTCATTTGAAGCAGAAGTTAGAAGCATAACTTTTTTTTTTTTTTTTACCTTTTTCTTCTACCGTATCCTAAATTTCTAGGCTAAAAATAATTGAACTCTGTGTATTTACCCATCGCCTGTAAATAAAACTTGCAGCCTTGCCTACATTTTGAAGTCACAGCATGTAACCTTATCCTATACTAATAGGTGCAAAAGTCAGGTTCTGCTGTGGAGGTGTTAACACTTTTTAGGTAGATGAATAATTTTATATTTAGATCCTGCCAGCAGACACATCATTCAGTGGCTGCACCACAGTCCTTGAGCACACACAGGCTGACATTGATAGCTGCTGAGCGTGCTGCGGAGGCTCCAGGAGAGTTCCTTCCATCATTATGTGCCTCTGTGCTTCCTAAATGAGCTGAAGGAATAAAAGAGGGGAGAAATGCAAGAACAAGGTTTCTGGAGGAGGGCTGTGTGAACCTGGGAAGATGGATGGGTGTTACAGCCAGCACACACACTTGTATGGGATGTTCCTTCAGACCAATGTGACCCACATTGCTGCTGGAGGAGAGAACAGCACTAAGGCAATGTCACTCCCTCTCTTCCTAAGCTTTTTTTTTTCTCCTCCATTCAGGGTTGATCATGGAGGGATGTAATGTCAGATAAATTAGAATAATCCATCAATTTCAGTGTCAGTACCAGAATTTCCACCACTGAGGATCAGTCCTTGAGCCCTTCCAGAGGTTGGTAGGGGGTGTCACGTACCTGAGTCAGCCTTCTCTGTCGAGTTGCCTTAATCAATTCCTGAACACTGTGCTCAAACATATCATGATATTCATCAATTCCCCTCTCCAAATAAGCAAGAAAAATTCCAGGAAGGTTTTTCTGTCGTTACTGATGTTCATAATGCAGTGAGATTGATGGATTACACTAAAATCCTCACTGTGGCAATGGCCCCTTTTGAGGCATGTTGGAAAACAGGTTTAGTACAGGGGCTTGCAAGAATATTTAAAGTGCATGTTGCTTTGGTGCAACATGCTGGGTTTAGAAGGGATAAGAGAATATCAGGAAGAAGGGTATGTTTGAACAAATGTATAAATCATGACATCAAAACACATGGCAAGCTTGCAAATAATTGCATTTTTGCAAATGTATCCCTTTGTAATTTAATTTTTTAATTTTGAAATAAATGACATACTGTGTAGAGGATGGTCTTTGGAAAAACCTTAGTGGTTCTCTGACACACAAAAGCCTTTAAAGGAGGTAGTTAAAGGACTTGTCAGTAAATTTAAAACATGGGGTTGCTTAGAAGTACTCAGTGGGATCATCCTACATGCACACATTTTTGTAGAAGAAAAATTAGTTTTCATATATAATTTGTATCTATAAATGAGATAGGAACAAAGCACAGGATCAAAATAAATTATATTTGAGATCATACAGTATGTTGGTGGCAAATGTAGCATTCACCACTGTTACTTGGCTCTGTATATTAATTATCAAGTTTGTGGAGAATGTGTATGTAACCATAAAAAAAAATAATCTACAGTTGTTCCACAAATGGCCCCTACACAACTGCCCAGTTTGCTTTTATTTACCACTAAAAGCAAGAAAAATTCTTGCACAGTAGAGGAAAGCATGCCTTTGCAAAGACAGAAGGTACAGTCACTAAATCCCAGCAAACATGACTTCCAAAACGAGCCTGCCACTTTCATCCCAGAAACAACATTTCACCTTGAAAACTGTTTTATGATCTTGAGCATCTGATGCTCAGTCCAGCTGTCTTGTGTGGTCAAGAAGATCAGACTCTCAGGGATTTCCATGTAAAGGGTCACACATGGAAGGCTTTCAAGTCTGCTTTAGTCAAATCTGAACAATCACAGCAAATCAGACTCCCAAATCCTCTATCAAAAACTTTAATTTCTGCCTCCAAGAACATCTCTGCTCTCTCTTACTTTTTCCAGGAATGTATCAAGCTTCCTTTCAAATCAATTTGCCTATAGCACTTTCTTTGGGAGGCCTGCAAATTGTCAGAAATCTCCTAAATTCCAGTCTAAATTTATTCATGAACAATTTATAGCCCCTCGGTCTTGTACAAGTATCAGCCTTCAAAGTTAAATAATTCTTCTCCCTCCCTGCTGTTTACTTCCAAATGTACCTATAAAGAATAATTGTCTCCCCTCCCAGACTTCATTTTGCTAGGCTAAAGAGACCAAGCTCTTTTTAATTTCCTCCTCCTTAATCATCCTACCAGGACTTGGCTGTAGTTTTGCAAACCAAAGTATGTAGAATGGTTCACAGTTTTCTGCATTGTATCCTGCTAATGCTTCACATGGAGCTCTTGTCTCTGCTTCAAACTTACCTTCCTGAGTTGTGTGTTACCAAATTCTGCAAATAAGAGAATGTACTCACAAGTTGATGTCAAAAAACTTGCTTCTTAGCAAAGTCAGGAATTACCTGTTTGATTGCAATGCCTGTTGCTGCCCGACTGCTTGGGTTGGACTCGAGTCTTTGCATTCAAATATGCAAAAGCTTCTGAGAATCCTGAGTTCTTTAACTAGTTTTATTGCTGTCTGTTCAAAAAAGTGGCATTTTCACTGTAGAGATGCAATTTTTATGTTGACTTGTGACTGCTCTGAAGCCATTCTAAGCAGGCTTAGACTTGCTGTAAACAGAATAACAACTCCTGTGCTGTCCTCCTTAATTTCATCAACTGTGGCATAGGACAAGTTCTTCAGCATGTGCCAAGATCCATGAACTTCCAGTCTCACCTATGTGTTGCTCATTTTGCAGCTTATGTTCCCTTTGACACCTTGCCTGGTTCATCAAATTAATTTAAATACATTTTTTTTGCTAATTGGGTGATTAGACAGCATTTGCTGTAGTCCTTCTTTTGTCCTCTGGGATTTTCTCCCAGTGCAAGAAAACATCATTTATGTTTTTCCAGACTGCATAAATATTTGTGAGCGAGCCGTAAACTCTCAGCTGTCAAGTACAGTGCGTAATACCAGAAATGCAAAAAACCCACAAAAACACCCAAAAGGCACTCATGAATCTGCTTCCATGACCTCATTTGGTGGTGATTGGGTGACCTGCTAGCCAGCTCTGCAGTTCTTCAGTCGTTTTATCCTTTTCTGCCTGCTCCTGAAAGACCAAGTGGCTACGAGGTGAGTCTGTCCAACAGCAGAGTGGGCAGCCTGCCATGCCCTGCCCAACCTCGCTGCCACCTCAGGGAGGTAAATTACAGTTCTGTGTGCCCTGTCAGGGGCAGGGGACCCAGGTTAGTAGGAACTGGAGCAGAGAAATGTTACAGGCAGTCAGTGGGAGGGCTGAGATGGTAACTCATGATCTCTTCACCTGAACCTCGGTGCTCTTTGTGCTGAAGTCAAGCGTGTTGTGGTGAGTGGCTCTCAGAGCACGGATGGGGATTTTATCAGTTCCTGCAGGAGCACATTGCAGAGGTGTAGAACTCATGACACTCTCCCAGGACACGTGGCAGGTCTCTGTATAAGTGTCTTCAGACTGCCAGCCCGGGGCTCTGACCTCTGACTGTGCATCTTCCAAGGGCTCCGTTGTGGCTGAGGGGAGGGTCTGGAGGAGTGACCTCTGGGGTGAGCAGAGAGTGTTGGATGCCCCTCTGAGTCAGGGGGTGTGAAGGACTGCCTGCACCTCTGCCCCTGTCACCTGGCTGGGAGCACATCGGGGCATGGGATGGAAAGGAATGTGGCTGTGGACAACCACAAGGTCACCCACAGGCTGCTGATAGTGGGTGGCTGAGTACAGGTACAGGTAAAGGCTGAGTAAAGAAATATGGCATTTTCCTGCTGAATGACTGAGATTCTTCTCTTTTTTTTTTTTCTTTTTTTTTTTTCCTCTGTTAGAGATGGACACTAAGTGAAGCTCTGCGTTGTATTCTGTCTCTTACAGATGGAAAAGATGCTAGAAATTATTTCTGCATTTTAAAAAGCTAAATGCTGCTTTGCCAGAAATAATCTCCTAAGCCCTTAACATTTCATATTGGACCAATTAGGATCAATACAGTACTGGCCCAATGAGAGGCCACAGGACATTCTGCTCCTGAACTGTCAGCTGTGGGAGCAGAGACATTCTCATCATCAAGTCAGGTTTCTCTCTTGGCTTAGACACCACCATTACAGCAAGAGGCCACTTCCATGCCTTCCCCCATCCTCTCTGCTGTGCCCAGAGTCTCTGGAAGAATGCTTACTAATTTCAGTAGGCTTCAGCTCTTGTCCCAAACTATCTGAAAGCAGCCACTTGACTGTCATTCATTTCTAGGAGGTGTTATGAAGAAATTGAAACCAGGCTTGATTATGAAATCCCACTCATATTCACAATTCATTAGCTGAATAGAAGCTGCAAGTGAAGGTGCTTTCTACAACCAGATTTCTGTTTTGATAAAGTTAACAATGCAGTGCATGCCTCAAAAATCCCCAAACCAGAAATTTAAGAAGTGTGAATTTGATATAGGATAATCAAACTAGCACACCTTTCTGGAATCACACCTGAAAAGAGCTGGTGGATTTTTAAGACAGGAGATAGTATTTCCTCTGCCATCACTCAGGTTCTGCCCCTGGGACGTGCCTTGTGCTCTTAATGATGTGCTGCTGGAGAGGCTGCTGTTATCTGTGGATGCCAGTGTGGTTTTCCTACCTCTCATCAAATCCCATGTTGGACTCCCTCAGGGTTTGTGAGGAGTTACCTGTACAGGGCTACCTGCTTTTCCATAATATGCAGAAAACTTGACATTTGAACACATCAGATGTCGTCCCATTTGCTGCAAGTGCAGGATAGAGAAACATGCAGGGGAAAAGTGTTAGTTGACCAAAGGCAACTAAAAAGTTCCCTACATATCTGAAGGTGAGATATGCAAGAGGTGGAAACCACTTTCTTCCAAACTGGCCCCAAAGGCTACCCAACATGATTCACTTGATGGGTGGTTCTGGTTTTGTGCTGTATTTATGACATTTTGATGTGTGCAGGATAAAGGATTGGCTCTTATAGGTAAAGATGATGTCATTTATTTAAAAACATTTAAATGTGGATTTCCCCCCAGGTCATAACTGCAGTGCTTTGCAAAAGGTGAGCTGGAATCAGCTCCCCACAGATGCATGTGGATGACCACGTGCTTTATACATCTGAAGGCTGCTTTGTGGAGCTGCAATTGGAAAAATTCTACAGAAAAGCATCTATGTGTTAAGTGCCAAAGCCTTCAGGCTGAAAGCAACCCTTGGAAACACTTTTTTGAAAGCCCATATTGACAGACTGAGTTCTAAGCACAGTTACACTGATTATATAGCACTACAGTCTCCTTTGGACTAAAATACACCGCTATTAGATGGATTTTTAGTCAGGTGTTATGTGAGTCTCAAAGAATGACAAGCAATATACTAGAGCAGTTAGGTTTTCTTTTCTATTATTACTGATAACTTTCTCCTGAATATTGAAAGAAGGGTGCATTTTCCACTGAAAAACTCCTGGATAAAAGACATCAGATAGCAGGGGCTGGCGTGGCTGGAAAAAGACACACTGACAGCAGAGGAAAATGGGGTGACAAAATACCAATTATTCATCTTTAAGGGGTTCTCCTGCTACCCATGTGCTGCCATTGTCTCCCTTTTGCCACCTCCTATGTCTTCAGTTGCCCTCAAGGCTTGCTCAGTTTTTCTTAAAGCAATTCTCCACTGTTGCCTCAGCTGCTCTGTACAGCTCCTGCCACGATTAGAGATTCACACTCAGGTCCTTTCCTCCCACTTGTCTCTGGTGGGGTATTTACAGCATCCTGAGTAACAGCCCTGCATTTGCATGCTGTAGGTGCTGACTGGCACTGATCATCATCATTTCACTGTCGTGGTGTGCATCTTTAACCTTTCATTTTACCCATCTGTTGTCTCTGCCTCACCTTGTGCTTTGGTTACAATATTGTTGTGGTGGGGATCGTGTGTCTGGGATCGCTGCTAGCACAGCACTTAGCCTACCCCAGTCCTAATCCCAAATCAGAGCTTTTAATTGTTGCTGCAGTACAAATACATTGACAAGGTCAGGCCAGCTGTTACAAAAATTGCAGCCACCTTTTGTCCATCTTTCTCAGTGCCAGTGCCCTTCACTTACAGAGAGAAATGCTGTTTTATGGGCCCTCGGTTGCAAAACATTCTTCACTGTGAGGGTACTGAAGGTTGTCCAGAGAAGCTGGGGGTGCCCCATCCTTGGGAATGTTCAAGGCCAGGTTGGACAGGGCTTGGAACAACCTGGTCTAATGAAAAGTGTCGCTGTCCACGGTAGGAGGTTGGAAAGGGATGATCTTTAAGGTCCCTTCCAATCCAAACCATTCTGCGATTCTTTTTATCTGCAGTACTTCAGCTCTGGGCTTTTAGCAACTTCTCTCCCATTTAGGCTATTCCTATAGTTTATTTCTGGTACCCTACATTGTGCAACAATGTCTCCAAGCCAGGGATCGTGGCTGATGTGTGGGGTGCTTCCCTTATGGCTCAGGAGATTGAGTACCACTTTGGGGTCCTTGTCCTATCTCTTTCAGAACTTTGGCGAGCCCCATGGAGATTCCATAGACAGGCAGAGCTGTGATAATGGATAATCCTCATGCCAGAAATCATGGATAAAGAACTCCTTCCCCTTCATGAATCTGCAAGTGCCTAGCAACTGTTTTCCCCTGGGTTTTGAAGCATCCTTTGCAGGCTACCATAATTGAAAAGGTTAGGTGAAATGGCTGGTGAATTTAAAACTGATAGCATTGTCTCCTCTAATTTCTTTGTGCTTGTTAATGAGCCTTCATCTCCTTCTGTTCATATTAGGGAAGTAAAACAGTAGTGGAAGTTGATATACACAGAAAGGCTTTGACAAAAGCCAGTCTTCCATGAAATAGAATCTCAACTTTAAGGAAAGGATGACCCACTAATAAATTACATTCCAAAATGTGTCTTCACATAATGCATGAAGTTTGATTTACATAAAAACATGTCTGGGAGCACTTAAGCTCTCGTTGTTCTGCAACAAGACAAGATCTCTTTCAGAAAGACAAATGAGAAGTGTCCCAACTTGCAATCATCAGTGTAAAAAACTGATCATTTTCCTGTGTCCCCTCTTCTGATGAAATTGTTTTCCAAAGCTGTTGACAGAGGATGCCTGGGAACACTGGAGCCTTGGAACACTGTATACCAGTACCAGAGAAAGTCCTGTACACCTTTTGACATGTATGGTCACTGGCAGAGACCACACACACAGGTTTGAGTCTCCAGAAAAACGAATGGGAAACTTTTCCCTGGAGGGATATCATAGACAGCAGAAGTAAGTAATAATGCCAGCTAATGCCAGTCATGATTAGGGTTTGTAGGAGGGCACTGTTATGGGATTAATCACGCTTCTCCTCCAGCCTGGTACCCACCAGTGTGGGTGCAGTGAAGAGTCATCGTGTCCCACTTGCAGAGCGGCTCTTGGGCTCTCCATGGAGAAGGAGTTTCCCCCACAGACTCTGTTACCTGTAAATGGCACCAATTCCCCCAAATCTCCACTCCTGCCCAGGTTTCCATCAAGTCTGTATTTGTTGATTAGGCCCTTTCACTGGAAAAGAGCAGTTACAGAAATACTCTGAACTTGTAAGGTGTGTGAGTTATGGAAAGATAAAGAAAGCAACAAAAAGAAATTATTTCCTTTATTTTTTTTCATGATTGTGCCTTCTGGAGGTAAAATGCTTTCAGAAGGAGCTGGGAAATTCAGATGAAACGTCAAATGAATTAGTATTCAGGCTTAGTATCCATGATTTCTTAATCCTTTCTTAGCCTAACATCTTCCCAAAACAGCCTTACGAGAAAAGCAGACCAGGAAAAAAGGAGCGAAGAGCAGCAACTTACAGGTTTTCTCAAAGGTTAATTAATTGCAATTAACTGTGAAGTGCTGCAGCATTGAACAGTAGCTTTGAACTTGATAATGAAAACCTGAAAAAAAAATTTAAAAAAGAGAAAGAAACAAGGAAAAAAAGTATGGAAAAATCCTGGGCTTGCAGATGGGTTTTTTTCCTCCCTTCTTGGTAGGTTCAGTTTGCAAACTTAACTCAGACAATTTACAAATATAATTACAGCTGAGAATTAATTTAGGGGCTGTGCGGTGTGGTGGAAAGAACAAAATGTTTTCATTAGGAGAACTGAGACCAGCAATTCTGTAGAGGACACAGTGAGCAAGACTGTTGTACCCATGTACTTCACAGAAAGAGGGTGACTTTAAATGAGATTGTCCCCTGATTTGGGGTCTTTTCTGTTTAGATTAAAATAGATATTGAATCAGTAGTAGAAAGAATGGAAAGGCTTTCTTTGACCTCATTTACCCTAGAAGAATCATCTCAGAAAATGAACTGTCTGGTTTGGGGGATTCCCCAGAGGAGTATGTGTGGTGCAGTACAGAAGGACTGGGATAGTCACTGGGAGGGACTGGGATCACTTCTTCCCTCCTCTCTTTGCAGTGCTCTGAAGAGATTGTTGTTTATTAGCATAGAGGCAGTGCCAAGGAGCTCCAACCAAGGCTGCTGTGGGCAAATGTTAGGGGTCAGTTTCTGGCCCAAATCACTCACCAGTGTATGAGCTACAGAATGGAGTTGGTTGAAGAATTGAGGGATTTCTTCAAGGCCAAAGCCGGTGGCAGAGTTAAAAACAAACCCAGAACCCTCTCCCCTTGTACTGGTGTGCCATTCCCTGCTCTCTCATCTCTCTCTGCCTCTTGCCTACCATGATCTCAATGGCTGAGCTGATGGTTCACCTGAAAGCTTCTGCCTTGTAGCTTGAAATTGCGTGACCAGCACGGTGGTGGTGTGACACCTCCAGGGATGCTGCAGAACCTGTGGTGAGGCTGCTCTGGCACTGATGAGCTGGAGGAATTCAGGGCAGGGCCTCCCCCCTTACCTGGGCTCCAAACAGGAGTCTCATCATGCAGGAGAATTCATTTCACTTGCTTTCTCATCTGCTGAAGTAATAGGGTCAAACCAGTGGGGAGAGCAAAAATTACTTTCAAGTTTCCCGACTCTCTAAGAAGGCTGCTCTCTGTATATGATGTGGTTTCAGCTCCCAGACTGATGTGTTTATTTTACAGCTGCAGCTCTGAGTGCACAGAGCAGGATTACACAACAACAACAACAACAGTAGTTTACAGAAAGAGATCCTTACCTAGTAAACCTGAAGTTAAAATAACAGGGTGCAGGTACATGGAGATATGTGACAAGTGACTAGCCATGTTTATTCATAGCAGACTCATCCTGTCATCATAAAGGATCCCTTGAGCCTTCTCTAAGTCTTACTCAAAATTTATTATACTATTTTGCATCTACAAGGTTAAGAAAATCAGCACCATAGCCAGATGGCTGGGGAATTGTACCATCCTGTTGCTCTCTTCCCTACTGCCAGTGAATTTGGTGGCCAAGGCAGGGCACCAGATGCAGGATGCTGTGGGAATGAGAGCCTGAAGCTCCCCTGAGCTGCCTCTGGTCCCTGGGAACTGCCTTTCTGGTTTGCCTGGGTAGTCTCAATAGCATATGACGTTGCTGCTGTAAGAGAAGGGCACAACAGGGATGGGATCAGAGGAATCAGCACTTTATCCACCTATTTTAGAGAGAAGAAATATTGCCAGTGCCACGAGGTTGTTACAAAATGAATTAGATATAGAAGAAAAGTCATATTCAATTAAATCATGCCCTTTTTCTCTTCTAGACAATGTGACACTGAGGTTATGCTTCACAGTTTATAGATTTGTATAGAAATTGGTGCTAATAGTTCAATTTTGTGCAATTATCATGCTAGTAAAGTTGAAAATGAAGAATCTGGGTAGAGGGAGGAGGAGACAATACTTCTATAAATACTTAATATCCAGAGGAGGCAGATGGGGTAAAATTATATTTAGAGATTAAAGATAAAGCAAAGAACCACTGTGATCTAATTCCAGCTCTGACCTGGAGTTTCTGTCCATCATGAAATGTCACTAAAGCTCACTGGATCCAGGTTATTTTATTTTTTAAAAATCTTTTACATGAAGGTAATACCTTGCTATCTCATTGGGGCTTTGTGACAATTCATGTCTGTGTAAGGCTTTGAAGCAGAGCTTGTAAGGTGCTAAGTATTATTAAGATGAGGTGAGGAGAATCTCTTATCTCAAACATCAAGTTCTTCAGGGATGGGGAAGGAGGCAGTGATCTATTATCCGTAATACTTCTCTTCAGACTAGGTTTGATCAGCCTTAGTGTGATTCAACAAAGCCCTGTTCAACTGTGGACAAATGGACATCTCTATTATAAGTGATGAAATGGAAACCTGGATAAAGGCAGAAATCGCCCGACACTGTCTTTGATCATAATCTATCTGTGCCTCAAAGGAGAACATAATACAAACATATTTGCAGAGGTAATCCAAAAATAACTCCCACTTTTGTTCTGCCTGTAAAGCCATCAGGAATGTGCTCGGGTAGTTGTTGTTGTTGTTGTCAGCCCTGCAAGGTGTTGCTGTGCCAGTTAAGGGGCTGCCAAGCAGCTCACGATGGGCAAAGTGATCCCTGTTTGCTTCATTTGTAAAGCACTTAAGCATCTTTCAAGAAGGTAATGAAGAGTTATGATAAACTGTCTCTCGGTAATGACAAACACTGCTAGACCATCTCTGGGTTAATTTAGGAAAAAAGTAAATAAAGCTGTGTTTACAGGCAAAAGCTTGCAGAGAAATACACGGTACAGAGCTGGCTGTGGAGTCAGAAAGTAGTGGGGTGGACATAAGTTTCGAGCAGCAGCACAGATTCTCATCAAGTGTTTGAGGAGAGCTAATTTTGCATGTAAAAATGCTCTTGCTGTCAATAACTTTTCTGAAGTGACACTGTAACATTCAGAGGCTGCACTTTGCTCTTTCAGCAGTTTGAGCTTTCTGGACATTATTTCAAGGTCACGCATCACTGTCACCCCTGGTGTCAGTCAGATGCTCAGATGCTGCCTCCTCCTCCTCACCCTTTCTGCCTGATATTCCTGTCTGCCTGATACTCTTTTCTGAATCCCTGTGCACAGTCAGCATTTGCAGCCTTGGTGCCTGTTACTTGTTTCAAAAAATAAATAAGACTTCAAATTCTTCTGATTTGCAGGTCTTTCAGTGTTATGCTTTCCTTTTGAGAAAGAACTTCCTATAAGTCAAAAACTGGGGATTAAATACAATTCCAGCTGTTTTGTATTTGTTTTCCTTGTGGATCTGCAGCATCTCATGAGACTTGATGAATAATGAGTGACCACTGCTACAAGGGCCACTTGTGTTATCTGTTGGAACCTGTGCCTTCATTAGTTAATAAAAAATAAACTAATGAAATCTATTGTATCCATTTGCAAGGTGACCTGTAAATTGTACTATAAATTCTTATCATAAGTAACCATGTACTTCAAAGAAGGAATGTGCTGATTGGAATATAGTTTTTAGAGTATATGTACTCCCCAAAGGACATATTTCAGCCAATTTACATTAATAATTAATCATGACATACTAGTTCTAGAAGGTTAACAAGAACATAGCAAGTATAATACTCCCAGAACTGCAAGCTTTGGGTGAACATGGCATGAAATGTTGGCATCTTTTGCTGCTTTTATCTCTTGTAGCCACTACTTGGGGTGGGGATGAATAATGGACAAGGGTTTGTTCCCTGTGCTTCTCTGCTTTTCCTGCTTTTCTTCCCAAAGACATTTTTCTATGTTACTAATGATGGAATCATGTAAGTGAATCTCTGCTCTCTATATTGGAATATATATATATATGTAATAGTAGTCAAGGCATCTCTGTTTGAGTTTTCACTTTTAAAAGTTTCATCTATTCTCTTCAGAACAATCCATCTCTCTGAGTGATGGCCTTTTTATATGTCCTACCAGCATATATTCCAGGACTGTCCTAATTGCATGTGTCAGGCTTTGCCATGCAGCATGTGAGCCCCTCCATGCTCACTCAGTAGTCCTTTCAGGATTCTAGCATGCTCCTTGTTATTGATGGATTGTCTTTTCAATATGCACTTTGGAGATTTCAACATCCTAGAAGGTAAAATTGCAGACTGTAGAAGCTCTTAAAAGTCAGATTTTGCCAACCACAGACTTGTCAAAGGCAAGTATAAAGGCTAATGAAGGAAGAGTAATGGTATCTCGGACCTTGCAGTGCTTTATATTAATTGCTTGCAAATGCTGACTGCTGGCAACTCTTCCACAGTCAAAGCATAATGGAGTTTAGAGGCCAAGCTTACATTCCTGCAGTGTAGCAGTTTTGTATAATGCAGTCAGAATAACTGCACAGGACTTCAAAGTGTCTCTGCCCACATGGTATGGTCTGGGAGGTCTTCAGGAGAGCAGCCTTCACCTGAGAGAGGAAGAGCAGGAGAGGAGCTGCAGGTACTCTGTAGGTGTCCTTTGGTGGTCTTCAAAACCAGCAAGAGGATACTGGAGAAAGGACTGGTTGGGCACAAGGTCAAAGGTTTTGTTTGCCTCTGGTCCTCACCTTGCAGTGTGTGTTTTCCAGACCCGTGTAAGGACACGACACCACCACACCAGGCACCTGGTGTCATCCACATCTACAGGTGTGGAAGGGGTGAATTCCCATGTTGGCACAAGGGAGGGTGAAAGAGCCTTAAATTCTTGGGAAGGTTTTAGTATTTGAAGTGTCAAACTGCCAGAGTTCAGGTGAAGGAGAAAAAGGTGTTTTTTGCCAGACTAATGGACTAAGGGAGGGCAGGTCCAGCTGTTTCGGTACTGGCTTATTATTTTGAGACTTAAAACTGAGCATTCATGCTTATTTTTGTGTGACAAAATAATTCTAGTGGGTAAAACAAATACAGTCGATTTTTTTGAAGGTTTAGAGGGTTCATAGTATGGACATTTTTATTCCATTAAGATTAAAGTCTTTGTAACTGTAACGTTTGTGCAAACATGAGATCACACAGATTATACATCATCAAGTTTAAACCCAAAAAAAAAACCTAACAGATGATTTTGATGTCATAGTAATAACAAGGTAATTGCAAGTGAAATTGTAGAAATTGTACATAACCTGGTGTATCACATACACTGAAATTAGCTCTTACCACCTTTTCAGGTGAACTGTGTAGAGATGCAAGGTACAGAAAAAGAAGGTTCAATATTCCAGCCCTTTTGTTGGCTCTTCAGAGTCATTTGTCTCAATTTACCAGCGTAGTCATAGATGATACTCACACAAAATACATTCGTTTAAAAACCAGAGCAGATAAATGGAGTTAAAATTCTAGGCTTTACTTACTCAAAATGTATTGTCTGTCTTTTTCAGGAGAAAAACTAAAGATGTATTAAAGACAGGGAAGCACTGCTTATGTAGTCTGAGAGATGTAAAACCACTGGGAGATGAGGCGGGGAAAGGCATGCCAAGGACAGGGATTCTGAGAGCAACAGTTTGGCTTCATTTGCCTCCTTTTTGTGAGACAGTGTCCAGGTTTTCAACAGACTTCGTTGGACTGAGGTGGTTTATCTTGCTTTGTACATCATGGCCTATTTTCAGTCTGTCTTGCTCTTTCCTTTTATCCTGATATGCATGTTCTCCTACAAAGTGAATATGCAGAAATGGAAAGGCCAGCTCTTTATAACATGACTCTTTTGCCTTCCTGACTTTTTCCAGCTCAAAATATTTTAACATTTTGTCTATAGAGACATCTTTGCAGGGCTTTTGCATATAAAGCCTCAGGAGTTTTTAAGACCTGCTAATGGACAAGTTAAAACTAAAACAGAGACCATTAAGACTTTGGGGAGTATTCTGTTTATGAAACATGTTTTCAGCATGGGAATGCTTAGGACATTGCACATGTTAAGTGTTCCAAGAAGCTGATATTTATTTGGAACCCTGTGCTTTGAGGATGATAATGAATGAGGCAATTGCAGCTTCTAATTAAAAGACTTAGGGAAAAGTACCAGGAACAGTGAGGTTTTAAGAAACAGAATTCCATTTTCCCGCACCTGTTGTTAGCAATGGATAACATGACATTAAAACTTTACTTCTCTCTTAGGTGTCATCTCCCCGTAACTGGGTGGGGTAGTTACTAAAATGGCTTGCTGAGGTTTGGGGTGCCAGCTGTGGGAGCTGAGCTGTTACCACTGTGTGTGTGTGTGGGAGATTGGTATCCCCAGCATAGCTCAGGGAAGGTGTCACAGTTTGAAAGGTGACTTCTTTGGCTAAAGATGATCCCCCTTTGACAAATGTCCTGTGCTGCCAAATTGCTCTGGGGAATGTGCCTGTTTAATAACAGTGCACCAAGATTTTGGGAAGATGTAAGGCTTGCAGGGTGCGTGTGCCGCATCGCTCGTGGCAGGGACTCTCCATAAACATCACTCCATCGGCTCTGAGTGGTGTCTCTGTTAATCGGTTTGTGCTCATCTTTATGAAAAGAGCCTGACATAGCAGCAGGCTCCAGATTCCAGGTCAGGTTTCAATCAAAATGTACATCACAGTCATTTTCATGGCCAGTCTGCACCCTGTGCTGTGACAGAGGAGCTGCCTCTACCTGAGATGTGGAGTGTTCAGAAAAGACCTGAAAAATATCCCGCAGACCAAATTAGAGTGAGCTGTGGTTCCTACAGAACTGGCCAAAAGATGGATCAAGAGAGTCTTGTGCTTGTCACCGTGCCCTGTGTGCCCAGACCATCACCTGCAAACCAGCTGGGCTGACCCCAGCCTTATATGAAATGTGAATGTCCCCAAAAAGAACAGAAACTGATTACAATAAATATTTCTTTTTTTTGAATCCGTGATTGTTGGTTTTTGGTTTTGGTTTTGTTTTGGTTTTTTTCCCCAAAACACTTATGTTTTCTTAGAAGTTCTAGAAGATGCATGTAAAGTTATTTTATATACTATTCAGTACATAAGCTGATACACAAATTAACTTTGAAAAGATCTGAGCATACCTAGGATGTTTCATACGTACATGAAACCAAGAGTAAATGTTCCTTTCCGTTGTATTTAGACTGAAACCAGGTAGGTTTCCACACTAGGCAACAAAAATTATAACTCTAGCAGAGCGATGGAGGTAAGCTCATTCAACCCAACTAAAATGTTGTCATTTTCAATAACTTTTCTTATTCTGCATGAAGAAAATTATGTTGAAGTCTCAAAAAATTAAGCGAAATTACAGTTGCATAATGAAGCTAAGCTTTTTATGGCTGGTAATAGAGGAGCAAGAATTTAGAGTTTAGTAAATTCATAGTGGTTCGGAAATGTTATGACAGAAAGAGGGCAATGCAGAGACAATAACAGAAGAACTTTCCATCCTATGACTTTATGCTGCCTATGAACAGATTGCAAGTTCTGGCACAATCTGTAGCAGAAAACATATCTATTTTTCATTTTGCAATTATCAGAAAGATCAGAAGCTCCTATTTTTGTACATTTTGCTGGGGGAATTTGGCTAAGTTGCTCCGAAGCTTATCCCTGAGTGATTTATCAATCACGTGTGTATACACACATCGAGTCGTGACAGCCCTTTGTTCCGTGTGCAGCCTCACCCAGATTCACTGTGACAGGAGGACCCTCCCCACCAAGAGGGACCAGCAAAGTTTAGCTCAGAACATTTCCATGGCTCACTCCAAGTTCCTTCACAAGTCCTGGACCCCCCTCTGCCTCTGCCATTGCATTCACCTGCCTCCTGCAAATGCTGCAGTGCCTAATCCAGCTGCAGACTGAAACACTGTGCAGCAGGACTTATGCAATCATTTTATCCCTGGTGGCTCCAAATTGGGGTGGAAGGCGAAAATACAGAGAATAATGATAATGGAGCTCTTCTGAACAACAGGATATACAGAAGTTTGATTCTTGCAAAGGGTCGTGGGCTCTGAGGTGTATTTGTTTCAATTTGCTTGTGCATAATCTTGTCAAAGTGATTTTTTTCCCTCTGCAAGGCTGTGTATGAATGGGAGCTTCAAAGTCAAGCGTACAGAAAGTCAAACATGATTCGGAGTGTTCCATCTGGAAGGAGCAGCTCTTACACACACAAAGGAGAAAATGGAAACAAATGAAAACATCCTTCAGAGATGTTTCTTCTGCATCAAGATCACTGGCTGAGTGATGCAAGGGGTGATTTCTGAAACGTATTCACAGGGAACAGCAAGAGCCTTGATACTGAATGTACACAGGCTATGGGATTTTAACACTGCAAGTGCAAAGGAAGCCATTGCTTGTATTGTTTGGTGTTTTTTTTTTGTTTGTTTTTTTTTTGTTTGTTTGTTTTTTTAATAAACTAGGGATAATTACTAAGTAAAATAGATGCATGGGATAAAGGTGTCCTGTAATGAATGTAAGACGCTCTGCTACAGGTAACTTAGCAGAGCATTTGAAATGCTCTTTAGCTTTCCTTTTGTGGGTGCTCAGCTGCTTAACATCAGATATTTCTATACTCACAAAACAAAGTGAGCCCTTATGTAGTGCCTCTTACCTTGGTGTGTCAGCCTGACAGAAGGTTTCTTATTACTGACTTTTGTCTAGCCCCATCCTAGAGCAGTTACAACAACTTGGGGACCTCTCTGATTTCCTTTGAGTACCACCAGTCCCCTCTGTGTCTGCTAAATGGACACCACAGTCATTCCATCCAACAACAACCTTTTTTCTGCAAGTTCTATGGAAATCAGGCAGCAGCTCCTATATCCTGCCCCTGAGCAGAGGGAACTGTGAAGAGCACAGATGGTTTAGTTCTTAACATCTCAAGAACTTTTATCATTTCATTTGGGCTTGTAACAGAAAAGACAACCTTTCATCATGGAAAAGGTTTCCCTAAATAGCTGCACTACAGGTAAAGTTCAGGACAAATAGGAAGAGAAATGCTGCTTTACATCTTTAAGGCCAAAAACTGTGCATGTTTCTGCTAAAGACAATGTCAGTGTTTTTTCGTGTTCTCAGGCATCCAGACAGATTAAGTCATAGGAAAGTGGTGGGATTTTCCTTTTTCCAAGGCACAGAGCATCTGCAAACAGCCTCTGGTAGGAAGGTGATTTCATCTTCAGCTCCATATCACCCCTCCTCAGACTGAAGCACTGAGCTGCAGAGTTGTTGATAAGTAATTTCTCTTTTACTTCTTTCTTTGTGCTGGTTCAAACACTATTTACTGCCTCTAAACCTCTGCTGTGCTTTCTGCAGAGCATGAAACAATATCTGCAACAAATTCCTTCAGTGTTACCTGCCTGAAAGCCTGGAAACAAGTTGGCCCCAGGGCTAACAAGGCAATCTCTCTGGCTTCCTTCTTCCTGGAAGTTTCTCTGCATCTCTTCTTTCTGAGAGCTGCTCCCAAGGACTGTTTTGTTTCAGGTTATTTTCTTGGCTCATGTCAGCTGGCAGCTTCATAAGAAGCAGGACAGGTCTTGAGGGAGCAAAGACTGAACCCCACACAGGCAGAGTCAGAAAAACAGGAGACAATGATTTGGATGATGTTCCTCATCCAAAGTGTTCAGTGTCAGTCCACCCTGTCCCAAACACAACACTTCGTGTCCTGGCACATGAGACCCCTCCTGCCCCTGAGACAGCTGGGTGTGGAATTGTTGCCCATCAAAGCTAAAGGATATTCAGGAACATCAAAGAGAAAAGTGGGAATACTGTTGTCAGTGTGAATGCCACATACGAGGAGATATTTAAGAGCTGGTACTACCACCAAGCCCAGCTCAGAACTTGTGACTTGTGAAAAAGTTTTGACTATTAGAGAAAAAAAGCTGAAGCAATCAGTGCTTCAAAGTGCTGACTGGAAGAATAAACATTAAAGACATAAAGCAGACCAGAAGGCAAAAGCAATCAGATTTGTAAAAGAAAGCAGATTCTGATTTTATCTTATGGAAATAAATGCAATGAAAGCTTTCTAACTGGAGCTGTATAGAGCTGCAAATTTGCTTATGCAATAGGAGAAAAATTGATGCCAGTGGTTCTTTTAATATTTTATGGAAATACTTCAGCAAATAAATTGAAGTGGTTTTTATTTGCAAACAGACGGTAAATGGGAGAACTGAAGCTTTTTTCTAAATATACTTTTTCCATTAGACAACTTCACCCTATGGTTGAGTAGCTTTTGCAAATAGTTTCTAGATACCATTTAAACATCAAGAACCGGTCCTTCAATGTCCAGGTCTGAAAGTGTTAGGGGCTAGAAATACTCTGTGTTGTTTAATTGCAGGTCTGGACCTTGTGGCCATGAAACCCCATTCCAGGGCTGCCCAGGAAGGGAACCCTACAGGAAAGATGGAGAGGGACTGTTTACAAGAGCATGTAGTGACAAGACGAAGGGGAATGGCCTCAAGCTGAAAGAGTGAAGGCTTAGATTGCTATTAGGAAGAAATTCTTTATTTCAAGGATGGTGAGGCACTGGCACATGGTTACCCACAGAAGTTTTGGCTGCTCCATCCCTGGAAGTGTTCAAGGCCAAGTGGGATGGGGCCCTGAGCAACCTGCGATAGTGGAAGGTCTTCCTGTCCATAGCAGAGGTGTTGGAAAGAGATGATCTTTAAGATCCCTTCCACGCCCAGTGATCCTGTGATTCTGTGAGGAAGGATGGTGCTGGATGGGCCAGGTATTTTGCATATTGGTGTTAATTGTCCTGAGATCATGTTGGCACCCTGGTGATTTCAGAGCTCCTGAGCATGGACCATCAGTCTGACCTGATGGCCAACATTCAGATCCTCTCTCGATGGCACTAATGTGAAGCCTGCCGCAGAATGAAGGTGATGGTGACACTGCAGCCCATGCAGACATACATGGCTTTTCCTTTGAAAAGTAAGGGAACTAGCACAATGCATTGAAGCAGTCATTTCCTTTTATCTGATAGGAGGAAAAAAATTAACCCAGCTAAAAATAGTCAGGGCATTTTGCCCTTTGATCTCTTTTCATCCTATGGATCAATATGCCCTGAGCTTGTATCCTATGCATAAACAGCTTTCATGGGTGAGATGACCTTGCTATGGAATTGATGGATCCTTAATCAACAGACCCATGGTACAGTAGTGTGAGTAGAGTGGAGGGTAATGGAGTTTATAAACAACAATTCAATTACATTCAAATTAAAAAAAAAAAAATCAGAAAATATTTTTCCAAAACCTCAAGACTTAATGATCCAGAAGACATCTTATTGCCATGGGGAAACCTTGCTGGTAGTAGCATCATGTTACCAAAACTTGGCAGTTCTTCCATTCTGTGACTGTTCAGGAGTTGGAACTTGATGATCTTTGTAAGTCCCTTCCAACACAAGATATTCTGTGGTTCTGTAACTGTTATGAGGGGAGTTTTGTTTCCTTGTTTTTAGTTTGGTTTTGTTTGGGTTTTTTTTGGCTGGGGGGGAGGGGAGAGTGGGAGCATAAAAAATGCACTTTCCTTCCTGAATTTGCCCCTGACAGGTGGAAGCTGGAGGGGCAGGAGGAGCACACAGGGGTCATGATTCAATCAAAAATTTAGAGCTGGCTGTCTTCATACTAAATACCTTTGTTATTTTAATGTGCAAGGAAGATTTGTACCCTAAAATTTTTAGCCCTAAAATTAGTAATATCTCTTTCTCTTTGGACAGTTGTGGCTCTATCATCAGTAAAATGCTGGGCACAGTGTCCTTGATGAGTCATCAGAAGAACACAGAGACTGGCCTGCATGATTTTATACTTCGGTCATTTGCCTGTCTGCTAGGAGATTTGCATTTGTTTTTAAAATTAAGAATTATTTTATTTATTTTGAGATTTTATTATTGCATGCAGTGTAGACCCAAAAGTAATAGAAAAAATAACCATTGCTTTACTTTGTTTATCTTGTTTCCATGTCATTTTTCTTTCTTTCTAATTAGGGAAAAATATTTAGTAAAATATGTCAAGAAGTTCATAGGAGCTGTCAGGTTCTCCATTTGAGAAATAGAGGACAGACGGGATCAGTGTACTTGGGCATATGTGGGATACATGCAGGTACCTGCAGGTGAAAACCCTTCACACATTTTTCTTTCCTCTCTGCAAGACTGCACTGCATTAGTGCAGCAAGGAGAAAGCATTTTAAGTGGGGAAAATGCCAGTGTAATAAATACAAAAATTCTGCAGCAGGACATGGTCAGTTCTAAACCACATCTGGAATATTCCAGGGCTGCTTTGTGAGAAAACACTGTTGGTTGAAAGAGAGTGATGCACTCCACAGGCTGAGGCTGCACCCAAGTCCCAGAGTCTGCAGTGGTGTTGGTGCTCCAGCATTCAGCACCACACAGAATTTCTGTAATTTCCATGCTTTTGGCGAGTCACAAAGTCTTTGTGATTCTCTGAGCATGATCCAGCCTGCCTGGGGAGAGGGGGACTGATCAGTAACCCAGGCCATTTGGACGACCAAGTTCAGTCCAATCTGATGGGCTTTCTGTCACACTTGCTTAATTTAATCTCTGCCTTAATATAAACTTATAAAACTTCAATTTACAATTTTCATAACAGGTTCAAGCAAAGTTCAAGTAAAAGATGTAAAGAATTAGAATTAGGTGCAATCTTTTGTGTCCTGATTCGATTTCTGCCGACAGGAGAGTCACAAAGGAGACGAAACATCCGTGGAAGTACAGAATGCAAATTGCTCAGCACACAGAGAGTCCTGACACAATCTGGGTGTTAATTTATTTAAAGCTCCTGATATTGTAATGAATTCAGGGTTTGCTTGGCTTTGAGGGAGAAATGGTGCATATACCAGGTAGCAATAGGATATAATGTTCAACTGTTTATTGTGGCCTCTGTTATTATAGATAAAGCCCATGATGCTTCTTCCTTCCCCCTTTGAAAGCAGTGACACAGCTCCTTGAGAGAAGGATCTAATCCTTGTAAAACTGTGCCCTGGAAGAAAGGAAGGATAGAAGTCCATTTTGTAGGTGAAGCAGCATCCGTTCACTGTCGGGCAAACCGTGTCTGTTCGATCAGGTGAATTGCAAACTCTGAGGAGGAGAGGCAGAGCCATTTCAATTTTATAGCCATGTAAATTATAGATAGAAACCACTTCTGGAACAGAGTGAATTACAATTGCCATGTTCAAACCGACCATTCGAGTGGCAGCTGATGGTTAAGTTTTGCGAGATGGTGATCACTGGTAATAGTTGCTAGTAATAATTTTACTCAAATTTCAACAGCGTCCAGAGACATCAATTGAGCTCAGAGCCACTGAGGAAGCCTCTGCACAAACACCTCACAGGAGACCTTCACAGCGTTTTAGAGCAGGAGATAAAAATTGTTATTATTCTCATTTTAGAGATTTAGAGAGATCGAGCAATTTGGGAAATGGCTCCTGGGGAATCGAGGCAGAGCACTGCACTGCTGTTAGTAAGCAAAGAGGAAATACTCTGGATACTTTGTTGACTGCATTTGAACTATTCTGTCGTTTTAAGTCATGACTTTTCTACCTTTTCTTTTTGGAAGCATTTGGTGTTATCTTTCAATTCATGAAAAGCTGTTTTTGGAGAACATTTTTCTCCTGTTTGCCAAGTTCCATGTATCTTAGTCCATAACCACTGTTAAAAGGCAACCTTCTCTTACTGAAAACGCCTGTATTATGGGTTTTATTCTAGCATTATCAGTACATAAACATTGAGTTTTTTAACCCCAAGTTCACATAAGCAAAACAGGAAAATAATAAACGTAATGTGAAATTATACACGGCACAATACTCTGTTAGCCACTTTCATGTTCACCAGGTAAAACAGAGGAAGACAATTTGTGTCTAAACAAGGGCAACATTTCTACATTGTGGAGGTCACTGAAACACATTGTGCTCAGAAACACGGCAACCTCAGTAAGAAGTTGAATTCTGGATAACCACAAGCAAATCTCTAAGAGATGGTCTGTGAATGTGTCAGCTGATTTGTAAAATGTAAATATTTTATGAGTAATAGGGTTTTAAAGCTGATTTTTGATTAATGAAATGCAATCTACTTATTCCTTCAGCAGTCAGCCTACAAACATCTAACCAACTAATTAGTCTGTTTAGGTAAAGTATTAAATCTGCCTTTTGTTTAAAAATAGGAAAAACAGACCTGCTCTGGAAGGTAAGTGCAGTAAGGGAAAAACTTCACTAGTGTGAATGACCTGATTAGAGAAGAACAGTAATTACATAAAACTTTGCAATGCTTTGTAGTTCTAAACATCCTATTTCAATCTCAAAGGTTAAACTATTAAGTGGGAAAAAATGGGGCAAACAAAATCTACATCTTTATATTTTGCAGACTTCTGCAGACTAAGACAAATAGTTTTGTGAAATTGGGTGAGGTCATGACTCTTACAGTCAGTTTAGTGATCACTGAGGTAGACAAGGTCAGAAAGTCTGAGGGGTCTTTTCTCGTTTGTTGTTTTAATTTGCACCCGTGCCCTCAGCACGATCACCTGTGAGCGTTCCGCGCTGTGGCGTTTGTGAATTGGATTCCTGGAGAAGACTCTTCCAGTCAGAACCTGCTGAAAGCCATGGGCACAGATGTTACCCGTGCAGGACCACTGGTTTTGATGTCCATGATATTCTCAATGGGAAGCATTAAAATGGACTTGGCAGATTTAGTTTACTCCAGTTTTACCATTCTGATGAGTTTGGTTTTATCTTGGCTATCCCATTAAAACAAGCAGACTAGTTCCAAACATGGTCAGCTTCTGCATAATCCTCTCACAGGGATGCAGTCTGAAAACTGCAGGTGATTAACACCAGTGCCTGAATAAACCACCTACCCGTGGGTTATGTTGTTTACATACCTTGATTAATTGAAAAAAAAAACAAAAAAACCAAAGAAGAAAGGTAATGCTCTCATCCTATAGCCATGTCCATCAAATCTGGCAACTGGAGAGTAAAGATAATTTAAAAGGCAGCAAGATGATACTTTTGCAGGGTTAAGTCCCAAGAACTCTTTAGTTCTTTGAAGCAGTGCACTGGTTGGGCCTGTCCCCTACAGTCCATGGTGATGCCCTCTGAACCGGAGCTCGTACTGGAGGCTGAGATTAGATGAGGTCAGACACAAGCATAAGACCATTCCTCAACACTACAACAACACTGGAGCTGCTAAAACACTTCAGAAAGAGTGTATTTCATTTCATACATGTTTAGCCACTGATGATAGGTAACAGTTTTCCTACTTCGCAGAACTGTAGGTAAGTTTTTCTGTCTGCATGACAGCTCCTCTGGAAAGTTCAGTTCAGTCCTTCATCAGTGGTAGAGGCTTTGTCTCTTGAGACTTTTCTCTGATTCCTTTTCACATCATCTCAAAAATAATCTGTTGTGTTTTTTTTTTTTTTCTTAACAGAATATCTATTTTATTTGGCAGTATTTTTTTCAGATATATTTCAGACCCATCTCTTTTCCTCTGCTCTCCTATTTCCCGTTAGGTCTCACAATAACACGTGTTGATTGTTCTGTTCTGGTACTGCCAAGATCACCCTGTCAGTACATCAACTATTTCCCTTAGGAAATGCATTACTTCTTCCAAGGAAGGAAGAAGATAGGAAAAAAATACTATATTTTCATTATATTTCTAAAACAATCTAAATTATCTGCTTCAGTACATGTGTAGACAGTACAGCAGAACAGAGTCAAGCTTGTTTTCTCTTGTTTCATAGATTTTCCATTATTGTGCATCTTGATCATTCCTTTAAGTGAAGAAACTTTTGCAGAAAATGTCACCCAGAATCCCCCTATTTCTCCATTTTGTGTGATCAGAAAGATTTGGTACAAAAAGCACCATTTCATCCTGAAACTGTACTAATCCACATATTATTAATTTAAGTGTTTCCTCAATCCTGCTTAGGAGGACTTTGGTAAAAGATCCTCTGGCTGTTATTCAACACGCTTATTCTGCTAATATTTTCATGATTATCCCATTCTCTCTCTTTTGGATGAGAATTAGGATTTAGTCTCCAGCTACTCTGGAACCTTCTCACCCTTTCAAATATCCCAGGGGGATCTTTCATAATTCAGTTACAGTTCCCCCGCAGCTCTAGCTGTGAAAGCTCAGGCAAAGCTGCTTAGCAAATAAGTGAGCTCGCTTTAGGAGGAAAGGGATTGCTGCGTTCACCAGGCTTTTATGTTTGACACAAGTCGCTTACCGGGCTCTCCAGTCCCTTCGCTTCCTCGCAGCATCTGCATCAGCAGAAGTGGTTTGTCAACCAAGAGGTGACACAGGCACTGGTCCTGCCCTTTGCTTCCCACCGGTGCGTTTGGAAAGTCTTTTAGCCGGTTTCTGTTTTCCCTCCTGGGAGATGCTTTTAGCACTTCCCCAGTTTAACATCCCCTGAGCATTCAAAGGACCGCAGCTCTACATCACAAAAGGTTTGTAACTAAGGACAAGTAGGGAAATTTTGCCATTTTTCCACAGCGGAGTGACAAATTCCTGGACTGGGACCATGTCGTTAGTGGGGATGGAGAGGGAAAACTGCTGGTGTTATTCCAGACTTTCTGGTGTGATGATGTTACAAAGCCTCTGACCACTGCCCCAACAGTCTACAGGGTTTTGTCACTCATGTTCAAACAGAACAACCGATGCTGCCTGTAGGAGCAGAGTAAGTGTCTTTCTCTGCACATACAGAAGTCAAGGAGAACCAAGAACATACATGGAAACACAGAACCATTAAGGTCCATATGAAAACTGCATCCCAGACAGCACACCTTCTTGATGGAGATCCCATCTGAAAATTGGAGATTAAAATTACTATGAGGCCACAGTTTGTACTGCTGGTCCATCACTAAAGTTGTTAAAAACATTTTTCATCCGGACACATTTATTTCAAAAGATGGACAAATGCTCTTTGCTTCGACACTGTTAGCCCATTTTCAAAAGTCAAAATGGTTGTACATTCTGTTAATGTGTTACTGGAATAAAATCATGCTACACATTTAGGGTTGGATTATGTGGAGAGCAGCCAATACTTGTAGCATTGATTACGAGTTATATGCCTAAGTAGTTCTATTCCTGATTTATGAGCCAGGCATTACCATTTGTTGAGTGACAGACTAAGCTACTAGATTTGTTAATTGGACAATAAACCATACTTTCATTCTCTTGTTCCAGCATTTTTCATTAAAAAGAGACATATCTAACATTTAATGAAATGCTTAAATAAATAAATGGATACAGAGGTGTTGAATATAGACCCTTTAGATGTTTTAGTGGAAAGGAGAAGTGTATGGTATATTTATTAATTAGTCTGGCAAAGTGTAATTAAAGGGCTGTAAACTCTACGAGAAAGTTAACCAGCCTTGTCATAAATACCAATTTATAGGTATAGTAGGTCAGCTGGTATTAAGTAAAGAGGTAACCTGCATAGAGAGTAATTTTTAGCAAGGAGACAACATAAATAAGTTATCATCATCATGAAAAATACAGCTGACCTTGCAGATTCAAAGGCAGCAGATTGCAATGTTTTCACAAGATCACATAGTTTTTTATCTCCTAGCAACTGTATGTCATTTACATATTTTACCACATCGAACATCTCAAAGAGATATTCTGATGACTGGAGTTGGAAAAGAGTCATTGTAGTGTAGTTCCTGGAAGACTATTGTTTTTTTTATAACTGTTCTAACTGTCTTTATGGGAAACTCTGAAGTGACATAAGAGGTTTTGGTGTAAGGAATTTGATATTACAAGCACCTTCAGATTTTTTTGTGGTGTTTGCAAAAGCACTGAGGTCTGAACTCAAGAACTGGTATGTCTACTGCTGACATCAGTCTGAGGGGCACCAGTATAAAGTATACAGATATACATATCTGAGGTGTGTGTATATATAGTATATATTTCATTATATATGCACTTTCTATATAAAAAAAAAAAAAAAAGGTAAGAATTTTCTTCATTAGTTCTGCTCAGTCATTGTCTTATGACTGATGCTATAGTAGGGCTTAAGTTAACACATGGAGCTCCCAGCAAGGAGGAATCTGAGACCATGCTCTGGCACAGGGAGTTGTGCTTCTGTCTGAAGGATCAGACATGAATTCAGCTGTACATTAATATTTGTGTAGGAAATATTTCCTTCTTGTACCACTAATGGTGAAATTTCAGAAACCTGGACAGTACTGGATCTAGATGTAGGCTTCATCCAAAATATATGAGGAGGACTGAAAGTTTGTTGTTACATCATCTGTCCAGTCTTCTCTTTTCTGTGGCTGAGAAGCAGAATGACTCCTTTCAGGATCTGAGCTGCTATGAAGAAACAAGGTCAGATCCTCTCTCTGTGGCTTGTGGGAAGTGATTTGAGCTCGTTTGAGCCTCATCACCTGAGCCCATGAAATCACAAGCACTCTGCTCACTTAGAGATAAATCTGAAATGAGCAGACCTCAAAGGCTAAAAATCTCTTCACTCACAAAGAGAAATATTAGGGAATGTGAAAGCAGATCTTGTGTTTGCAGAAATTTTTCTGTTGACTGAGGGCTGCAACCCTGGATGAAGAGAACAGGAAAGTAAAGACATCTGCAGCAAAGCTGGAATCAGGCTGGCATCACCTGTAGAGAGCCAGGGAAACAACTTGGGACTCAGCTCCGTGGAACAAAATGCAGGCATTTAAGTGCTGAGCTCTGCCTTTTCTCTGTGATCTGCTCTGGAAAGCTGTGCCATCCTGCTGGAAAGTACCCCAGGCTGATGCACTGGCACAGCCTGTCCCACATCACTTCTTAGGTGCTCTGCAGTGGCCCAGTAAACCCCAGCCGTGAGCACTGCACCTGTCCCTGCATTAGAAGTTCAGCTGTGCTTGCAGTAAATCACTCTTGGGCCCCACCAATCTTCTATCAATGTAAGTGATTGTGTGCTCCTTCCTCTCTCCCAGCAATTCCCTGTAATCAATTACAGCACCCCAGTCGGAGCCGTTGCTTTGGGAAATTTGTGAGATGACACAGACCTCATGCAAGCTGTACAAAATTACCAATTATGGAACTGCACAATCTTTTCTGGGATGCCATAAAGTGTCGTTATTTACCCTAGAAAGAGAATGTCTAAACAGATCGGCTTCTCATCAAATGCCATTGCTCAGGGATCTGAAAAATATGGAAATGCCGGAGTTTAAATCATCCGTATGCCTGAAACAGCATAAGAAATTAGTTTCTTGAGCTATTTTTATGGTTTTTTTTCTAGCTTACAGCTAAATCATGTATTATGGTGAATCATTAACTACTGACTTTTATAGCTAATCCTTATATAGCCCATTTTTAGCTTTGAAGATATTTTTGAAACACAAGATTTTATAGACCACAAATACGCATCAGACAATGCAATTACCTGTTTTCCACATGTCTCCAAGTTCTAGTCTTTCTCTGGAGGAAATACAGCGAGAGGCTGACCTTTATTTATAGTGTGCTTTGTACTGTTCTTTGATTCCTTCCACAGCCTCACCTTCATGGGGAGTGATTTTCCCATCATTTGGGAGAGATGCACAATTCAATTCCTGCTGTACATAAAATCCCCGCCGCTTTGCCGGGTGGACTGAAATAGCCTACATCTGCAATACCAAATGCTCTGCATTCCCTCCCTGTCACCAGGGAGGGGACAAATCAGCCCAAACTGATTCCTCTCAGGAAAAGATTGGAGGGACTAACTTGTTTGCTTGCTCCATTTCAGTTGAGAACAAGGCAGGCCTTTAAACTCCGTTGCAACTTCTCCTGTAATTTCTTTGTACGGAAATGCAGATAATCAAATCTTTTTTCTTGCCAGAGACAATGCAATTTTATGCTTTGATTTATTCTGCAGCATTCGATTTATAGCTCTGGCTAACCCCAAAGAGTCCTGTTGGAATTGAATAAAGCAGTGGATAACATCCCAATTAGAGTTTTCTGTGGGGAACTAAAATAAATAAAGGAAACTCTGCCAAAGAGCTCCTTAATGAAACGCGGGGCTCGTAGGTGTTGTAGCACATGTAATTCTTGGTGACAGTGACAAAATACAGATAAAACTGAGGACATAAATAGAAAAGTATGTGACTTTAATTCTGTATGTGTATGAACTCAAACTATGGAGAGATACTTGACTCTGCTGGTCAATGTGAAGTCTGTGGGATCTCTACAGCCAGTAGGAAATGCCTGGCACGGCCAAAGGTTGAGGACATGGTGTCCTGCTGGAATGGTTAGTAAAATAAAATAGAAAAGGAGAGTGGCAGAGCAGGAGTGAGAGGGGTGGTGCAGCTAGCACCTTCATACCTGGAAATGGGGAACAAGGACAGGTGGGGCACAGCCTGGTTTGGTGCTCTCAGGTGCCAGGTTGCTCTGGGACCTGCCTGAGCTGAAGGAGACACATCATACAATAAGAAATATAGTAATAAGATGTTTGGGGAAAGGGGTTTATGCTAAAAGTGGGCAATGTCCTGACCCTGCAGCAGGGCAGGGCAGTGATGAGGCAGGGAGTGAAGACTGGCATGGCCTTTGCTTCTTTGTGAGACAGACATCAGAGAGCCCAAGGGGATTTTGAAGACTTAATTTTGGCTTGTCACATGTCACACAAGTGTCCAAATCCTGCTTAAATTTCTCTTTTTAATCTTCCACACAACTGAGTAAAAGGAGCAATAAAAGTGTGCTGAAAGATATAGCTGTGGTTTTGATTGCTCCCTTCTCAAGAATCTCTCAGCATTACTTACAACTCAGTTCCTCCTCTTCATTATAATTCAGAAATGCTTCACAAAATTTGTTTTCTAAGGAAAGTGAAAAGACCCCATTGCTGTTCAGACAGGTATACATTAGTATTGAATGATTTGATTTAGACTGACAATTTGAGATGCTTCAGTCAAGCTTCAGCTGTCTGGAACAAAATTATTTGTTTCCATTTTTTAAGGAAAGGATGGCAAAAATCAAACTCTGTGGAAGCTTTCTTAGCCCTCAAACTTTACAAGTAGCGCTGCTTTCATGAGTTTTGGGGGTTCATGTCTATGGTTTGATTAGGTTTGATATAGGTCTGTATGCAGATGATACCTTTGTACCTCCATGCCAGCATCACCATGGGCTCCTGTGTGGTAGTTGGGGAACCTGATAGATCTGTGTCAATCTATCAATCAGTAAATAAATAAGAATATTTCAGCTGGGACAGCAGCTGGATGTGGTTGGTTGCAGAGGATGGGAGCCTGGAGATGGAAGCAGGGGCAGAGCAGGATTGCTGCAGGGATGTGGATTGCTCTGGGGTCAGATTTAAAGTGTGTCCTCAGCTGGGAATGGGATGGAGCTCACAGAAGTGCTCTGGGTTGGCATCACCTGTGGTATGTGACGTTACAGAGATTCCATCTCCCCTGAGTGTTGGCGCCCAGGTCTTGCTGGGACAGCTCTCAAAAAGATAATAACTGGGCCTAGAAAAGGAAAGGATAAAAGTTGACTCATGGTGAAGCTGAAGTTCTAATATTTTTTGAGGTGGTGGATGTAAAACTAATAAAAAATGGGAGTTTTGAGCTTAATTTAAAGACAAACCTCTTCATAAGCACTCGTCCTGCCTCGTAAAGGTAAGGCAGGTGATTCATCCTCAAATGCAGATGCACCAGCAAGACTGGGAGTATTATGCAGTAGATGGTGGGTAATGATGCTTTAAGGGAGTGAATATAACATTTTTAAATTTTTCACAGCTCTCCTTTTTATTCTTTGTGGACAGGAAAACAATTAGACCTGCACAGCTCTGCAATGAGGCTCTGGGGTAAAGCGACATATCAAATGCCTTTTCTCATGGGGAGGTTAAAGCCTTCTGGGTAAACTTTTAAAGAAACAGAAGATTTATTCACGGTACTTGGGTGCCTTTCTTCCAAACTGAAGGCATCCTTTTAATAAAAATGATCCAGTTCCTCCTTTCCCCGTGGGCTCTGAGGGTGTGTGTCCGCAGGGGCGAGTGCGGGGAGCGCGTTCCCGCTGGCTTTGGATGCCTCACAAGTCCTTCTGTGTGTGCCTTAATAGCCTTCTGAGGGAACTGAAGTCTCATTTTGTGTGACTCTGAATTTAAATCCAGGTCACAGAGATGTTAAATAGCAAATGACACATTTACTGTGCCACCCAGCTGCCTTCTGTAATGCAGCAGGAATGCTCTCTGAGCAGGGACAGTATGCCAATATTAACTTACATACAGGTTGTTTTGTTGTGGATGCTAATGTTAAAAAAGGGGAAAAAAGAAAGGGATGCTGCTCACATTTAAATAGCTACTTATTCCCTCTGCACCTTCTCTCCTGAAGTGCTAATGCACTTTCCTGAGTGAAAAATTCCTAAAACATTAATTCTTTTCAGTTCAGGCTTTTACAGTTATGTTTATTATACCAAAAACCCCATTCTGGTTTCCAGGTCACCAGAAATCAGGATGATACTGTCAATATGCTATTCTAACTCCTGTGCTTAGTTAGAAACTCAAATTACCTCTTCGGTTTATGATCCTGTCCATAATATTCTCCTTTTGTAAAGTCAATACTTTATTTCTCTAGGAGGAAAGCACTTTGAGGGAGGCTGCCTGCATTATTGCAGCCTTACAAGCAAATAGTGCACTTGGACACCTGCATTCTGTACAAAAAGGCTTTTATCAGGCAGATGGAGAATGTACTCCAGGGCATCAAAAACACTCATCACGAGGTAGAAGAGATGGGGGTATTGGGGTATTTGCTACACAGATGTCCTTCCTGGAATAGTATTGCAAACCACATACCCAAACAGCAGCTACGTGGACTTTTGACCAACAGATGGAGACAAAAAGTGGTTTTCTTCATTAACCTGGTTTGTTCCTAATGAGAAGGTCACTTTACCTGCAGTTGCTTCTCTGGTAGCAAGTTTGTTCAAAGCAGATGGGTGTATTTATTGTTCTGATATTACATTTGTTTGGCTGGTTGGTTGGTTTCTTGGTTGGTTGTTTTTTTGCAATGAACATCATGAGATGAGCAAATTAGCTCTGTTGATTCTTTCTCAGGCACCATGGTTTTTTTACCCCAAGTTCATGATGCTGTGGAACAGCTACTTCATTTCAGTTCATTTCTTCATAACCTCATAACCTTTATAACAACTTTCTGAACTTGAAGTATGGCAATTGCCATCTTACTAAACATCAGGACATCTACTTTGCAAGCCCCAGGACCTACAGCAGCTCCTCAAGACAGGAGAAACCTTCAGCCCCTGGGTCCTGCAGCTGTCCTCCAGAATACTTTGGAGCACACCCTGGGACTGTCACCCATGCCAGGAGGTGGATAGAAAGCTGGAGTGACCTGGAGCAAAGAGCTGCTAGAGCAACCAGCACCTGACTTCAACATTCATCTTGTCCGGTGTGGCTATTTTACAGCATCACATATTTTCTAGGAATTTCAGAGGTGTTTATTCCAGCATATCCAAGAATCTGCTTTACTTCGTGCCTTAAGACATTTCCTTGGTGGTGTGTTTCATGTGGACAGCCGAAAGCCCAGATGTGAACCCCTGGCACAGGTTGCCTGAGGGTGGTGGACGTCCCATCCCTGGCAGTAAAGGAAGGGTTGGATGGAACTTTGAGCAACCTGGTCTAATGAAAGCTGTCCCTGCCCACACTTTTTCTCTGCTCATGTGACAGTAGTTTTAATTTAAAAGTCAATCTCATATTGCAGCTCACCCTCTTCTGAATCTCTCTGCCTTCTAAGACTGATTTACCCCAGTATCTAAGTTTGAACTTTCTTTTTCCAATAACCAGTGGGAAGGAGTAACCTCTTTTTCTTTCATAGGTGTTCTGATTGCCACATTTCAAAAACACACATTCTTAAATCTTTATTAAGCATTGACACTGTTGTCTTATAAACCTAATGTAGATAAATGTGTGCTAAGGAAAAAAAAAAAAAAAGAACCTTATAAAAAAACCCAAACCCCAGTACTGTTCTGCCATCTGTTGATTATGTTTTGCTGTGCTGCAGTGAATTAATACCTATTTCTGATCGTCGAATATAAACATAATTTCAGTTTAGCTCTGATATCCTCAAACCACAAACTACTGTGTTTAATTTATAAATTGCTTCTTATGTATTCTGCTCATGGCTGGTGAATATAATTAACATTTTCTTTCAAAAAAACCTGTACCTATAAATATCAAGGCCGTGACACACATTATTAATTAAAAAAAAAAAAAAAAGAAAAAAAAAAAGAAGAAAGATGGGGGTTGTTGGCTTTGCAAATATATAAATAGCTTTCCAAAACTGTGTCATAAATGTTAACCTCCCCTTTCTAGCTAGTAAAAATATATATATTTTATGTTTATTGGGAAGGGGATGTGAGAATACTGCAGCAGGATCACATTAATGAGACCTGGAATCACTGTTCAGTACTAAACAGCCTTTCCCATGCACACAGTTGATTTGAGCTCTGTGTGTAAGAAACTTGCATTAAAATATAATTTCTAGCCTAGGATCAAGACAATCTGGCCTCTCTGTCTTTTCACTCTTCATTCCTTCACCACGCAAGCCAGTTTGGATTTCACACAACCTTTGGTCTGTTCACAGGTTGGAAAATAAACCAGCCCACTGCAATGAATGTAAGAAAGTAAAGGCAAAAATAAGCTGTGCAAAATGGGTCATAATTTGGCCTCTTGGATTGATTTTGTGAACCCCCCCCCCCTCTGTGAGTATGGTCCTAGTCCTTCTCCTGTTCTCTAGCTACTCCCGGTTTCTTTGGTTTTTTTTTTTAGGACCATCTTCTTGCCCTTTTTTCCCAAGACTTTGATCCCAGTACCTACAGGAATTCCCTGGGCAGCTGACAGGGGAAGTTTGCTCATCTTTTCATAATTAAATAAACACAGGAGATACAAACACAGAGACACAATTTTGAACTTACCAAACATGCAACAAAAGTCCCTTAAACACAACTAGGATTTTAATAACCCAGTTACTGCTGCTCTCAGGCTTCAGTGGTGGTGCAGCAGCAGCAGCAGCATCCTACTCTGCTGGGGAGGATGTAAATTTGGGATAATGAAGCATTTTCAAGGGTCTGACTCTTGTTCCTGGAGCTGCATTTTCCTCATTTCTCCCTAGCAAAGGATTTCTGTTGGATTTTCTTATTTTGTTGGCTAGATGGCAGATCCTTGAAACTTTTCTGGCATTCAGAAACAAGGCTTTTCTTCAATATGAAATATTTATGGACTAAAACACTTACAAAGATGTTAAAGGACATAGAGTATTTAGTCCTGGTCTCAACCTTTCCAACTTCATTTAGCCTCAAAAGGGGGCAGTGCTGCTGAGAGTTGCCATAGGGTTTTGAGTCAGAAATAAGGTAATAGGCTTCAAAATTTTGCTCATAGTTTAGCCCCAAGGGATAAACACCTAAATAGCAGGTTTACATAAAAAAATAACTGCAGGTAAACATAACCAGCCTGGCTTGAGCAATGCAAGGGTTTAGCTTGTTTTCTAATGTACCCAGCACCCAATTTTCCATGAATTAACATGCCAAACTAAATTTGGCCATGAACAAGCCTAGATCAGCTGGGGATTTGATTAGAACAAGAAAATTAATTGTTACTAGGATTTAGAGTTGATTTGAACCCACTAAGGAGAGGGTAGCCCTATATTTCACCTTGATTAAAGAAAAAAAAGTCAGGTATTATACAATTACAGCAAAAGTGACATTATGATTTATTGTGTCAAACCTTTTCTTTCTTCTTGCAGCACCACAAAGGTCACTGACAAAACAAGTCTGCTGCATAAGATTGAGAAAGAAACTGGTAGTGTGAATAAAAGCCAGGAATGTCATTTTTAATTTTCAATGTCCCTGCTTTTGTGGCAGGGAGCCAGACCTTAACATTTCACTTGCTTTTAGAAAAATTATGTTCAATGCTTTTCTCAGAGGAGTCCAACTGAACTCCCTGGAGAGTTGGGGTCAGGATGGAGGTGTAGTTTGGGGCATGTTAGAAAACATATATGAAAACTTTTTTTTTTTAATATGTGACATAACATGCTCTGACGGGATGCCTAGTGACTATTTTTTTCAATGCAGTTTTATGGAAAAAGGGACAAAAGAGTTGTTTAGAAAAACTTGCAGTGGCACACATTGGCAATGCCCTTCACTGTCACAGAAATTATTTCTAATTCCTCCAACTCTTTGTGCAATTGGAAAACAGGAGGAAAACCAGCCACCTGGGCTAAAATATTTTGTAAATCAATATTATTTATAAATTAAGAGTAAAAATGGCAGAGGAAATGAATGGTAAGCATCCAGCAGTCTAAGATATTTATCCATGTTGAGTTTCTTCTGAACTGAATTCCTCAGTTCCTAAGACCATGAGTAGTGAGATTTTAATACATTCTTAGTGACACGGAATTACAGAAAACTTTTGATCCTTAAATAAGCAAGTCCCTTTGATTACTTTTGTACATTTCTAATGGCAAATACGATTATCTTTAATGTGGCAACGCTCTCTTTGGGATGGAGAACAGCCCAGTTTCCATGCCCCTTCTTTTCCAGGCTTCCAAAGGGCGTTCTAAAGCAGCATCTTTGCACTGGGGCAGGGTGGGCACACACACCAGAGATCAGGGAGGTCAGCAGTGTTTTTTTCGCTGACTACAGTCATCTTTGATGTGCTTGGCAATATTTAACTAAGGCTTCACACGCTGCTGTCCCTGCAGGTCGGGCTCAGGAGGCGCAGTGCAGAAAGACCGAAACAAGTCAAATAAAGCGATTGTTCTACAAAAACAAGCAATCAGCAAAGTGCTAGAAAATCCCATTTTGGCAAGAAAACACTCTGGCTTTGTTCTTTGGTGTTCTGATGTTACGAAGAGCCCTCAGCACAGCTCTGAATTTGTGTTACGTGAATGTTTATCTCCAGACTTCTATGCGTGTAGTGTTTAATTTGAAACACAATCCACGCTCTTTTCTTGCACGTTCTTTGCTTTGCCTCTCATGGCCTTTTCTCTTTCTTTTTTTTTTTTTTCTTTTACAGGTGGTCTCCATTTCTTTCAGGCCTAGGTGGTTCAGATAAATTAAAACAAGCATCTCTACAGACAGAGTTATTTCAGGTTATATGGCATATTCCACTTTACAGAGATTGCCTGTGGTGCACAAATCTGTTACTCCTGGTAACGAGTTCCTGTGTCCACGACTTTAATCTGGATTTTTAAAAATGGATTTAAACCACAGTAAAAGTGATTTATGAGTTTACAAAGTCTTTCCACTAGTTTAGCTAGATTAATTTAAAATCATCCTAAGTCAAATAACAACTTGGTACAGATAAGGCCTTATTCTTTCCCTATCTTTCTTTTTCACATGTCTCTTGTTCTTATAATCTCTTATGACTATGTATATTGCATGACATATTTTGGTATAATTTAGCAAGAACTTTTGAGCTCTTTCCCCTGCAGCTGCAGGAGATGGCCAGGTTTTTGAAAGAAGATAGGTACAGCTCACTGTTGTAAAAATACTACTTATTATAGTACCTAAGCTCATGGAAACTAACCACATGTTCAGTCAGCTAAATGGCTAGGAAATGTCTCAGTCTTTGAAACCCGAAACACAGTGATTTCATTTTTGTTCATGTTTTGGTAGCTGGCTGAAACCTGACTGACTTCAGTAATACAATCTTTGGGAAGGAAAATAGGTTGGCTCCATAATAATATTGCTGCACAGCTCCCGTGAGCTGGGGATGGAAACTCGATCTACAGCATTGACACTGCTGGGGATGTTTGCACATGGAGTTTCTCTAGCTGGTGTGATGGGAAGAATGTGGCTGTGGGTTGGATAATTATTGAATTCCTCCTGTAGTGAAAATAAACAGAGGGGTATGAAATTGTTGTCAAGTGAACATGGCTGAAGCAGTTGAATCTAGTTGAGCATATTAAAAAGAGGCAATTTTGGAAGAAATAGTTACATATAATGATACCAGTGCTGATGAGAGCTGATTGCATGCACTTCCATCCCATCCCACGCAAACCGTGCTTCTTTGGCCTGACTTGGCCTTTAATCATGCTGCTTTCCCACCTCTGGAGGACAAGGTGGAGCAGAAGGCCAAGAGTGGCCTCCCAGAATATAAAAAAGGTGTGTTTGGGTTCAAAAGTGCTGAGGAAAGAGTCTTTCATTTAGTTGAGGCAGATGTACCAAGGACAGGCTTTGCCTCCTGAATCCCACCAGCTGGGTTCTCATTACAGGAGATGCCTGGGAGGTGCTTCCTGGATTTGAGATGATGGGTTTGTGGGTATGGAGGAGTGGAAGTAGGCAATAGCATGGATTATGGAGGGAAAGTAGGGAAAACTTGTCATGGAAGGCTGAATAGGTAAGATTAGGAATTCTGTGTTGGGTCGTACGTTGTGTGGTATCAGCAATTAGCATCCCTGGATTAGCAACCCTGTGTTCTTTTCAAGCTTCCAAACCCAGGCTATGATTGCCCCAGCAAAAATGATCACAGTGGTAGTACTCAGACTCTTCTCCAGACACTATTCAAATAAATACTAAGAAAGAGAATTTCAGGAAAAATCAGTGAAGAATGTCACTCTTTTCCAGGAAAAAAACCCAACCAAACAACAAACTTTTCTCAACTTCCTAAGTAGTGCTTCAAGTCCAGGCTGTTTCAGTGGGATTAGGTAAGAGACTAACCTGACTGTCAGTATGTACACACAGCCCACACGTCTCATCTGCAGTGCTGGTGCAGATTTGATTGATGAAGCCACTGAGCCCTGGGGAGGGACTGGGCTCTGGCTCCCCATCATGTTGCTCTGCAAATTCCTCAGCCTCCACACACTGGATCTCCAGTGGCAATGGGTTGTAGGCATCTGGCTCATACACAGACACATGCATACTGATGTGGAAATGGAATGTTCTTGCGCCGCGGCTTTCTCACCATGACCTCAGCCAACCATGCTATTTTGGAGCTTATAAACCTTGAACTCCATCGTAATGAAGTTGAGCTGGTAGAAAGTCCCTTATAAATAATTTAATAATATGGCTGAATGAAATGGCTGCTATCTAACTAGCAGAAATAACAGAAGTGATGAAATTAAATTCAATACACACATTAGCCACTGAACTACACAGCCATAAATGAAGGAAGAGTGTGGTCTGAAGAGTTGCCTCTTTTCCTCCCACAGCTTTATAATTATATCTTCAGGGAAATGCCACATCTCAGCATTTAACGATCTGCCATCAGAGACATTTATGAGGAGATTTTCAGGGAAGGAGAGAGTTGATGGTGCCTTTTGTACCAAAAAAAGCAGTCATTGAATAGTCTGGCAATCATCTGCTGAGGGGAGCACTGATCCATATATTTACATATCATGTGAAGGTAATAATTCTAAGTTTTTCCTCCAAGAAAATCCTCAACAAGATCATGATTTCCCAGGAAATGTTTGGAAAAATAGAGGATAAATCTTGGACAATGTCAATCTGTCATTGCCCTACAGCAGATTTTTATGGTTTGAAAGAGCACAGCTGGTCAGTTCAGTGACACTGATTGTTTTCCATGAGGGATGGCTCCAGCTAAACCCAGCCCTTTTCGAACGCTGAAACACTGGCTATGCTGGAAAAAGGGGAGACATTTGCAGTGTAGGAAGCAGTGGAATGAAGTATTCATGCAGAATTAACAGATGGCACAGAGTAAACAAATGGAAAAATTAGCAAAGTACTTTTGCTAGTGCCAGACTGTAAATCAAATTGAAATATCCCGTGTAGTTGTAGCTGGTACAGAAATGGAGATAATACTGTTACTTTGGAGGTGGAAAGTAAGAGTCTGAATGAAGAGTAATCTGTTAAAGGCTCAGCAGGAGAATCTTCCAACTTAAATCCATATTTAATTTCCCAAGTGGACAAGGAAAAGTCCAGGTTGTGGCTGTCAAGTGTTTCTTAGACATTTCAAAACGTGACTTTCAGGCCAGTTCAGGGCCCCTCAGTTTAGGGGGGGTATTGAGGTGCTGGAGCGTGTCCAGAGACTGGCAATGAGGCTGATGAAGGCACTGGAGCACAAGTCCTGTGAGAAGCAGCTGAGGGAACTGAGAGAGTTTAACCTGGAGAAGAGGAGGCTCAGGGGAGACCTTGCCACACTCTACAACTCCCTCACAGGAGGTTGTAGCCAGTTGGGGTTCAGTCTCTTCTCCCAGGCAACCAGCAGTAGGACAAGATGGCATGGGCTTAAACTGTGCCAGTGGAGGTTTAGAATAGACATTAGGAAAAAATTCTTTACAGAGAGACTGATCAGACATTGGAATGGGCTGCCCAGTGAGGTGGTGGGTTCACCATCCCTGGAGGTGTTTAAGAAGAGACTGGATGTGGCACTGAGTGCCATGGTCTGCTTGACTAGGTGGTGCTGGGTCCTAGGTTGGACTCGATGATCTCAGAGGTCTTTTCTAACCCAGCTGTTTCTGTGATTCTGATTCTGTGACAACTGCTTGTCTCTTTGAGCAGATTAGATTGTCCAAACAGATTCTGAGATGCAGGAAAATATCAAGTACCCTTAAAAAGAAAAAGACAAACTTAAACAGACCTGTGAGTGCATTTATTTGACTCACTGAAAAGTTCAATAAGAGTTGGAGAAGTCTCTTTAATTAAGTTACATGTGCTCCTAATCTAGTGAGACAGGGATTTCTAAGACTATATTGTCAGATTCCAAGTGAGGTGGTAACAACATCCACTGCTTTGTCATTTATATTGGCCTTTTATCACTCACATTTTTCCCAGCATATATATGACCATATATATATGGTCACATATATAACTCACAATCATTTCTACTTATAGCAAAAATCGCAGTACTGTGTACTATTATATTTTATCCATTTTTAAGGTTGTAGCTCCTACCAGCCTCACTCATGGACTTGAACCTCACAAAATACCTCAGCTGTTTGTGTGAGAGTGACCATAATATGCCCTTTCTTTTTGGGCAGCCTCTGCTGCAGCCCATGAACAGGAGAGTCCCTCATCACTGCTGGGATTTTGCAAAGCAGAAAGTACCAAAAAAAGCTGGTTTAATTTCAAGCTCCATTACACACACTGTTTGCCAAATGGAAGAAGACCAAATTGGTTAGAAAACTGGTCCTGAGACCTCTATGTTGGTATTAAAAGTCAGAATGAGTAGGTAGTAATAAACAGAAATCGTATAATATATCATCTGAATCACTTCCTTTAAATCACTTGGAGTCTTTTAATTTTTACAATTTTTCTTGTGAAAATGCAAAGTACTTACTCTGGGACTATTGATTACAGAACTGTAGTATCACTCTGGGTTTTCCAGTAGTAGATCGTTAAGACCAGTGTCTGAATGATGTAAAGATAATTAGATCACGTATAAATATATATATGTGTGTGTGTGTGTGTGTGCACACCCATAAATTTTCCTTAGATCTTCTTTATCCTTCTTTTAAAATGCTGAAAATGCATATATGGCACTATACAATGTGAACACTGAAATTAGAGGAAGAAACTAGTATAATTAATAAACAGTCAAGCTGATTTTAATCCAATCGATTATTTTTACCAGCAGTTTTAAGTGGCAGTATTTATTCCTCCCTCTGCAGACTGGAGTGCTTGTCTTCATGTAGAGCTTTTCCCCCAGGAAGCTCCGTGTTCAGGTCTCAGGAGATGCTCTCTCATTGCGATGTTGATGTGTTATTCATCCTGCAAATGTGTTGTCACAGATGCTGGGGCTGAGGGGCTCCTGCCCAGCACCTGAGAGCTGGGGCCTGTTGAGCAGGTTTGATGGTGTTTTACAATTTTAAATTTAAATTTAAATGGCAAAGTCATACTCAGGTTTTTCAAGTCCACTGAAAGTCATCTGCTTGTTTTAGGTCCAGCTCAAGGATTTGTATGGGAAGTTGTGGTTGACAGCAGCTGGACATGAGCCAGCATGTGCCCAGGTGGCCAAGAGGGCCAATGGCACCCTGCCAATGGCATGTTGGCATCCACACCAGCAGTAGTGTGGCCAGCAGGACCAGGGCAGTGACTGTCCCATGGTACTGGGCACTGCTGAGGTCACACCTTGAATCCTTTGTTCAGTTCTGGGCCTCTCACTACACAAGAGACACTGGAGCATGACCTGAGAAAGGCAGTGGAGATGGTGAAGGGTTTGGAGCATAAGACTGATGAGGAGCAGCTGAAGGAGCTGAGAGGGGTTCAGCCTGGAGAAAAGGAGGGCTCTGGAGGGACTTTCTCACTCTGTACAACTCCCTGAAAGGAGGTTGTAGCCAGGTGGGGTCAGTCTCTTCTCCCAGGTAACAAGAGACAGAATGAGAGGAAATGGCCTCAAGTTGTGCCAGGAGAGGTTCAGGTTGGATATTAGGGACAATTGCTTCAGTGAAATGCTTTCAAGCACTGGAATGGGCATCCCAGGGAAGTGGGGAAATCACCATCCCTGGGGGTATTTGAAAGATGTGGAGATGGGAACATGGTTTACTGGTGGGCTTGGCAGTGCTGGGGGAATTGTTTGACTCAATGGTCTTAGATGGCTTTTCCAACCTAAACAATTCTGTGATTCAGTAATAAATGTAATAAATATCTCATTGACTCCGGTAAGAAGCAGGTCAAGCCTCTTCTCTGATGTGTTGGTTCAATTGATCCAGCTGCTGGAGTGATTGATACAGAGTTGTTTGAACCCATCCTTGCAGGTTGGGCTGACACTGTTGGCTATGGCACATTCCCCAGGGCCATCTGTAGGCCTGCCAAGGCTGGGGAAAGCTGTCCAGTGTCTGAACTGCATGACTCTATTCTCCATTTTTAAAATTTTCCCCTCGAGGGCTATTACTTGAATTGCCAGCAGAAGGTAATGTGAAATATTACAGCTATCCTTAGTTTGGAAAATAGGGACCCTGGAGAGGCAATAGCAGGATCTCAAGTCACATCCCTTTGAAGAGCTCAGACTGGAGGTGTTGCCACAGGTAAGAGCAGGAGAGTTAAACTGATTCAAGAGAACACATTTAAGTTGAATCCAATTTAAAATGGACATACATTTGTGTGCTTGTTTGTTAGGAAAGATGGACTCGGCTCCCAAAGCCACCCACGGGGGCCATGCCAGCCGCCCACGGGCACTGTTGATATGCAGTGCCAGCAGCAGGCTCCTGCAGCCCAGAGTGCTGGAGTGTGAATGTCAGCTCGTTTAATCCTTGTCAGCGTGCTCCTCCCTCACTTCATCCTCTGAAAAGAAAGTTTAAAAGAATGCATTTAGAGAAGTGTTTTCAAGATTCACTGGAGGAACTGCACTACTGGGTGTCACCCAGCTTTAGTTTAACCTGTGACTCTCCAGGCAAGTGATTTCAGTCACCTACAGCATCAGAGCTGGAGCATTTAGCTCTTATTGGAGCTGGAATACAGTGATTGCTCTGTAAGTCAGGAGGGATATAGCTGTGTGTGTGCTGGGCACTGTTTAAAAAGTCAGTGTTTACCAGGAGGTAGGAAATTCTATAGGGATTGCTGTAACTGGAGCCAGATCCATCCGTGTCTTTCACTCAGACTTTGTATATATATTTTTGTGTTCATGTATGTGTATATATATGTATTTCAGTCTATCCATCTATTTCAGTCTGTTTCAGTCTATCTATCTATCTATCTATCTATCTATCTATCTATCTATCTGTCTATATCTAGCTAGCTAGCTATACATATACATTAAGCTCAGTAAGGAAAGAAATTGATATGGTCTCATGTAAAGAACTTTAAACCAAGTATTTTCCCATCTGCATTTGCCATGAAACAAGCGATTCTCGGCCCATCAGCGCCCAAAGTTTTTTCCTGGTAGTTTTGAGAACGTGCCGAATATATCGGCGTGTTTGCGTTCATCAGATCCTTTGGATGCTGCAGGATGCCAGGAGACTTTTACAGCCAGGAAGGAGCAGCTCCTGCAGCCTCTCCTGCAGCAGCCTCGTCTCCCAGAGCAGTGATTTCTACTTCCCAGGGAGCGGAAGACAGCACACACTGCTCGGCTTTATTGCAAGGCACCGCACCAGCTGAAGAAATGGATCCACTCATTCAGGACAAGTAAGCAAATTCAGCTGGCTGATGAAAGGAAGCCTAGACAACGGTGTTCAAACACTCGCTCCCATTTCCTCCCCCCTCCCCAGATGTCTGGTTTCAGTTTTAAAACATAATAACATTTCATTAAGGAGTCATAGCAACCCCTCACTAATTTGTGAAGAGTACATCCGTGAGCTACATTCTGTACTTATCAACATTTGAGCACTTTAGATCTTGTTTCATCTCATTAGTGGATGTTTATGGGACCTGAGGGTTTCAACACTCTCTGACTCATTAGTCAGCCTGTGGTGGTGCAGGTTATATACTGCAGGAAATGATTTCCCAGCCTTTAAATGCTTGCACAACCTTCAACACAAGTGCAGTCAGAAATGTTTTCTCACATTAAACAGTCAGTCAGAAAGAAATGTGCAAAGGTGTGTTGCTTTTCTTTAAAAGACACCACTTAATGGAACGCTGTGTCTGTCAAAGTCACACCGTGCTCGGTCGCAGACAGCTGCACCACCGCAGAGATGTCATTGCAAAGAGCTGGGTATTTCAGTTGCTGGTTCTGGAAAATTTAACCACGGGATGGAATTTACAGGAAACAGCAAACCCGAAGAATGTGTTCTGTGGGAAATTCTTTGGTGTTAACATCAGGAAGAGTAGGAATTCTCTTCTCCCACTCATTTACTGAACGAAAGCCTTTTTTCCCCAAATGGTGCAGTTAACTTAGGTTCATGCAGGATTTAATTTGTACGAAAATGAATGTTCTATTTCCTCCACTAAATTTATTAAGCAGTGCATCATTTAGTAAACTGTCAGTAGCATCTGTTGGAGAAAGGCAAATATAATACTGGTGCAGAAGGAGGTAGTTTGTCCAGATTACTGATAAGTAGTTTCACGTACTGTGAAAGAATTCCCTGGGTGCATAACGTATTAGGAAATAATGCACCAATCTGCTTTTCATGGCTTTGTTTCTAATATTTCTTTTCCTCCCCATCAGGATGTACAGTTTTCTCTGAAATGCACTAACAAATAGGAAAAACAAATACAAGTGTGAATTAACAGTGTGATGTAAATGACAGAGCAGGAAATGGCATCTTAAATTTGTTTACAATATGCTGAAAGTCAAAGCATAGGAAACTGCTTTATTAATGAACAGTTGACAGTCGTGTTAATTAGGAAATCACAGAAAAAAATGTGCCTCTTGCATGATAATTGCCTTATTAACACTGCAAAACTGCATCTATTTTGCAAGGACTATTGTGGAAGGTGCTTTTGCAAAGATGGTAGGGATTTGCTTCATTACAGGAGGAGCTCTGGCGCTGTGACTGGGGGAAGATAACTGGTAGGGTCCTTAAAAATCTCTGTCAGAATGGAAATGTGATGAAGATCAGTATCATATCTTATCTGAATAAATATTTCTGAATTTTACGGTTGCTACCTGGCAAACTGTGCTTATGGAATAATAACTTTACAAATTGGAAATCTCTGGCCTCATTCATCAAGTGTACCTACACAAACACTGCCTGAGTTTGCCACCAATCTTTTATGCATGAATTGCTGGGCGCCTTGTGGTTTTGATGGGAAATGGAAAGCTGAGGGCTCATTGAGGCGACTGGGATTTGAAAGTAAAAAAAGGCAATATTTGATTTCAAAAGCTGAAGTACAGATAGAAGCAACACCAATGCTTTTCTTCCGTGCCAGCAACGAAACCGAACAGTCTGTAGAACAACAAACTGTTAAGCAACAGCACATCATCCTCCAAGAGCCTCCTGCTGCTGGAGTTGTCAGAGGACACAGCAGTGCAGCCCAAAGCCCTCTCATGTGAGGCTGGGGCTGTCGGGGATGTGGCAGAGGATGGGCAGCAGCTCCAGCGTCAGGACAGCACCAGCACCTCCTGCCCCTGCAGCTTTCCCCGTGCTCGCCTGAGTCCAAAGTCATTTGTGGGCCCCGGATGTTTGACAGGAGGGTGAGACCACTGCACTTAATCCACGTTACACCATTTTTAGCAATTAGTTGGAGATGACAGGGGTGGTTGTGGTGTGAGGACCCTGCTAATTGAAAGCAGCCCAGCTCAGTGCCTGTGCGTGCGCTGGAGTGGCTGTGCTTGAGAACCAGTGGCACTTGAGAACATCTTCAGGCTCTTGTGATTGTTCTGTTTTATCCCTGTTTCTCGATTCCTTCCTTCAGCTGTACTAACACAGGGGTAAAAGCTCTGTTCATAGAGCTGTCTGGCAGCACAGCTTTCCAAGATTGCTTTTTTTTTTTTTAATGTTACTTGAAGCAAAGAGCTTCCTTTTCTGCCATGCAGAACTGGTGCCTCTGAGGCAGAATGGCATCATACACACACACCTGGGCTCGTGCCATTGCTGGATCATCCCTGTAGAGGTATCCAGGCAGTGGGTGTCAGAACAGTTTGAGACATCCATGAGGAACCTTCTCAAATGGAAACTGAAGGCTGAGATCCTCTGGCAGGACATAAATGTGATCTTTTTTTTTCCTTGATCAAGTTGTAAGCTTGATAAGAACACTTGCAGCTCTGCGGGGAAGCAAAGTGTTCTCTTCCCATGGTGGGATTTCAGCTTCACTGAGGGTCAGAAGGAAAATGAATCAAGGAAATGAGGGAAAGGACTAACATTTTAGGGAAGATTTTGTGCACCTCTTTATCTTTAGACCTTTGTCCAGGGTTGCCACAGGTTGTCCTGTAGCACTTCCTTCCATAACAGGACAATTCTGTCACTCTGACTTCATGGCCTGATATAAATCTTGGTTAGATGATCAGCCCCAAAGAACCAAGAGAAGGTGCTTCTCTGTGATGCTTTTGGGTTCAGGAGGATTTGCTGTAAGATGATGGAGAACTTAAAGGGACCAAACAAGCTGATGCATCTCTTGTCAGGTATTTTCAGCAGTTCAGGGCAAGTTAGTAGAGTTAATTCAGCTCTTTGCTCTCTGTAACTTCTGGAGAACAAGAGTGCATCAAGGCCCTGGAACTGCTGCTTTTAAAGGCTGTTTTGAAGACTTTCTTTGGCCTGTGTGGGTGAACTGCTTAGTCCTGGGCAGCAGCCACTGATTTTTGCTTTTCATGTTTCAAGTTGTGTCATCTGATGACTCAACAGGTATTTCCTCTGTTCATCAGTGCTGGCTTCCTTCTGCTCTCAAAATCATTCCTCTCTTTCCCACTGTCCTTTCCCTGTATTTTTCCTCTCACTCTGTCCCTGGTGTGTACCCTCTGGAGTTCAGGTTGGGTCTGCAGGACTCCCCAGAGGCCAAGAAGATGTTGCCAACAAATGTCTGGAGGATCATAAGAGGAATGTGCAGGATGTGCTCCAGATCCGTCTCGCTGGTGGCTATTTGGGAGAACAGGGAGTATCCTGTCACCTTGAGGTGTCCACATGGGAGAAACCAACGGGCCATGCTGGTAGTCCTCACTCTGTCCCCTCCACAGAGAATCCCACTGCAGGAGTTCTTCTAGGAAAGGTTCATAGCTCCTTCAAAAGTACTAATTAAAAATATTTTTGTGGGTAAATTTGCCACAGATTTCCACACTAAAAGCCTGGCTTCTTACCTAAAATCCCATTTAAATGTGCTTTTGCAAAGTCTGCCTTCTAAGGAAGCATTTGTCCTTGGCCATGGTCCATCCAGTGTAGCATCCTGGCTGCAGCCTCGGATTTGATTAAGCAGATCACTTACATCTTCCTTACTGTATAGTGATACATCTGGACACCAGCTCAGCAGTCACTGGAGTATTTTATTGGAGTCAGAGACATGTAAAAATGTATTGCTGAACTGCTGTAGACAAAGTTCTCGGGTGAGCTGGAAAATGAAGCAGCAGGAGTTGCCGCAGGCGTCTGATTCACTGTTCCACTGTGAATCAGATGAAAGGACTGGGGCCACAGAGATGTCACTCTGGGGTGACACGGTGCTGAAACTGGTCCCTCAGCCAGCCTTGTGTTTGGGAACACTGGCACTGCATTTTCCAGTTGCTTTATGGTGTAACCACGTCGATGCTGAGCAAGGGGAACGGGCACAGATCTCATTTCCTGTTGTTATCAATAACGGTGGCAGTTCATAACTCCCCGGTGGTTAGATAATACTCTTGATCATTTTTTACTTTTATATAAATGAACATAAAGAACTGGCAATAAGCATGCAGCAGGCAACAGCATCCTGATGCTCATCACGTGCAAAATTCATACAGTCATTGCAGTAGTAAAACAAGGGAATATTCCAGTTTAAATCTACTCTTTACTTTGATCCAGCTCACCTACATGGCAAACAATATTTCTTCGAGCTATGAGGTAGATGTCACCTTTTATAAAGATATGAGGAAAACCAGTAATTGTTCCAGTCAACAATGACATTTGTCATATCCCATTTAGTGAACTCAATCTCTTTACTCGTTCAAAGTGTTGTGTGTGAGATCCTTGATGTTGATTTGTCTGTGTAAAAAGCAGAAACACCTAACACTTTCCACAGAACAAAGTGTCCCAGCAGGTGTCCAAGCCACAGGTCCTTCTGGACCACGTGGTGAGAGTTTCTTTAGCTGCAACCCAGAGGATGCATGAAAAGAGATGCCACAGCCATCTCAGGGAACTGCTACCAAGGACCCACATCTAAACAAAGCCTTAGAGATAATACCTCCTTCCTTCTGCCTCGGCTCCCATATTCCCTTATTTACTTATGGAGAACATTGTTTATATAAGGGACTGTCTCTCAGGTTTAAAAAAAAGAAAAAGGAAAAAAAAGAAGCTAATATATGTGTTGTGATTTTGATTTAATAATATAACTGACTCAATTGCTGTTTAATGTCTCATTTCATGCTGAAAAAAGTCCCCAAACTCATATTTTTCTGTTTATCTAAATAGCAAAATACAATTTTTTAGGGTTTAAAGGTCTTGAAAGCAGATATTAACTGATCTTAAAATGCATGCACTTCATGCTGTGGTGTAAGGAAATTGTAGTTTTCCCTGTTCTGTTTGATTGCTCTGTTCTACAGAGCAATGTCTCTTCTGCTCAGATAATTTTTTCCCTGTGAATGTTCAATCAGAGAATGTGATTTGACTCCTCTCACCATTTAGGGCAGTAGTACAAGTCATGCTGTGCAATGTACATTTTACATGGTATTCTGCTTTCACGAGAAGGTAATGAACATGAGCACTTGGGATTCATTGGAAATGGTCTCCTTAATGTGGAGATTCTGTAGCAGAGAGAGTCCTTTCCAAAAGTTACTGCTTCTCCAGTCCTTGCTGCTATTCCTGTCGGATACACGGGGGACCACTGGCAAGGACATGGAGTACACTGGCTTTTTTTAGTGCCAGAATGACTCTAATCGATCTTATTTATTCTTTGCACTAACATTCAACAGGAAGAAAAGCTCCAAATTCAGACTTGTGGCAGCAACTCCATTAAGACATGAATGAGGAATACAGAGAACTTCAGTGCTTGGGACACTTCTTAGCAGACTTTTCAGAGTATTTCCATGTCAACAGGAGTCTAACTCTGCTCTTTCTGAAGCCCACAATGACTTTCCTATTAAATGCACTGGCTCAGCACTGGCTGGTCATAAAGAAGGAGGGTGATTGTCCTTCATACTAAACCTTTCAGCCCAGATCATTGTAAAAATGGTGTTAGTGTGATTAAGAAGATCCAGGCCAAGACTATTTAACTGCTTAATCTTAGAAATGAGATAGCACAGATTGCAGTGTGAATGCCTGGGCTGCAAGATCAGCACAAGAGGTGCTTTAAAAAAAAAACAACAAAAAAACCAAACAACAAAACAAACAAAAACCCCCATATATATATATATATATACATGTGAAATTGTCTTGCCTTTCCATGAAAAATACTGGATGAATGTATTTATTCCACTTTTGTGAAGGCAGCAAGGATGCCCCATCCCTGGGAGTGTTCAAAGACAGGTTAGAGGGGACTTGGAGCAATCTGGTCTAGTGGAATGTGTCCCTGCCCGTGGCAAGGGGTTTGGAAGGAGTTTATTTTTGAGGTCCCTTCCAATTCAAACCATTCTGTGATTGTGCTATGCAGAGAGACCCAGCTCTGCTGGGAAGTTTTCTGGGCCCCTCTCAAAGGGTATTTGGGGGACAGAGTTATAGGTCAGCAAGTATATATGGCTCCTGTGCCCTACAAAGGGAGCAGACTGCAGCTGTTCCTCTGCTCCCTTGAACCAATCATTTGTGAAACCAGCACGGTTTTAGGTTGGAGACTTTGTTCACCCAGTCCCAATTTCCATCCACTTTAGATACCAAAGCTGTGTGCTGCCAGCTCCCTAATGAATCCCTTGTTCTTTAATGTATCAATCTTGATAATTCCTCTGTGAAGTTAGGAAAAGCACAGAAATTTTAATTGTGGCATTAAAAACCACCTAGATCCTTGTACTGAAATCTAAAGGTACCTGTGAGATTTCTGGAAAATCTCATATCAGGAAATCTGTCAGGGAACTGAATCTGCATCCTTTTCATTACAGACTGCTTCTGTAATGATGCAAGCATCTTTTCCTCATCAGGGACAGCATATTTACTGTGCTATCCATTAGGGAGACAATTGCTTCTGGAAGATATGCCAAAATACCCCTTTTTTTTATTTTTTTTTTTTTTTATGTGCGAGTGTTCACAGTCACCTGTATAAATAGCAGGAGGCTGCTAGAGAAAGCTGTATTGAAGGTTTTTGCCTTTGCTTCTGGGATTTAGTTTATTTGCCTTTCATGATCAGTGAGAATTTTGTGGAGCTGCTTCCCCAGAACAAGTCCTTTGAGGAGGAGGGGGACAGTGGGTGAGCACCACAGTCCTGGGGGGCCACACTGTCAGTCGCAGCTGAGATCTGTCTGCAGCTCTGAGCTCCAGTTGAGAAATACTCAGTGTCTGCATCAGGTTTCATTTCCAGAGCTGTACTTTGAGGCAGAGGAGGGGCAGGGATGTGAGAGGAGTTATCAGTTATTGTTGCCCTGCACGCTGCTGCACCAGAGCAGCAATAGATGCCAGTAGATTTCCGGTGGATAATTCAGTGGCAACTTTCTTCTGAGCACTGCAGCGTGGGAGCCTTTGAAAGAAAGAGGTTAAGAGACAAGTAAGTAGGACTGGAGTGCTATTATTACAGCTATTTTTCTTTACTTCTAATACATGTCATCCTCTTTTATTAGGAGCTGACTGTTGGACCAGGAAAACTGATGCCACAGTGTACAAATGATACCTAGGCAAGGAAGGATCATTGATAAGTGGTCTGTAGGATACTGACCTTTCAGAAAAATTGAATAAAAATATACATGCCTGGAGACTTTCAGAACTAAAAGATCACCTACATCCTCTCATTGTGCACTGAGAGCACGAGTACCTTTAGCACTGAGATGGAAAGCAAAGCCACCGTGATCCCCACTGTAACCTCCCAGCCTCAGGGACGAGTACAACAGGCCTTGTGCATCACTAAAATCACAGTTCTCACCACACCAGGGAGCTGCAAAGAGAACTGAGAACACCAGAGATGTCAAATTTGAGTGAATGCTCCCCATATCCCTCTTGTCTGACTGTTGCGCTCTCTGTACAATGCTGAAATATCAATTAATTGCTGTTTGCTGTGGTGTGTGATTTAGCCATATATTAGGGCTTCTTTGTTCAATTAACAGCAACAACATGTCACTGCAAGATCTACTGAGAGGCTGAGGAGGAAAGTCAATTTTCAAGTGCAGCCTTGTGAGCTTCCAGTGATTTCCTATAGATTTGTACTGGACCTCTCCCAAATTCACACCCTCATCTTTCCTGATTCTCCAGACCCACAGGCACCTAACCTTCTTGCTTCACATGCAAAGTCACTGTAGTTGTCTTGAACATTAATTTTTCCTAGGTTAGAGTTTGTAAATACCTTGCTTTCTCTCCTGAGGGGTTTATACACACTAGATGTGAAACCCAGCTACTTTCCTCTTTGTGTCCATACACAAGGTTTGTGCATCCTGCTCTGCAGAGACTGTTACTCTCAGCCTTCCAGGTCTCTCAACAAGGAGTTTTTGGCTGACATCTCTTTTGGTGAACTTTTCCTTGGCTACAACAAAGGAGTCTGGGGAAAAGACCTCGACCATCTAATCTCAGCTTGCTGCATCCTGGGTTTCTGGTACCTTATGTAAGAATTGTCATTAAACTAGAATTTCAGCAGCGGGGGTGTCCCAGACCAGCTGAGTATACTTTGGATAGAGGAGGTTTTGGTCATACTCATCCCATTCTCTGATGGAACCCGAACACATATCCACAGAGAGAAAACATAGGCTTGAGTACAAGAAAGTTTCTAAAACTTCTTCATGTGGACATCAAGCAGAGTACACACTTCTCTGCATCTCTAGGCAGTTGGATAAGCTTTTCCTTAAGGAGTGTGGCTGGGAGATTGGTCAAATATGGCCCTTTAAACCCTTCATCTGAGGATGAGTGAGTGCTTTCAGTCTGTGTGTCGGCACAGGGACACCTGCACACACCTCCACAGGAGGTTTGGAGGAGCCTGAATGCTGGGCTGGGGCTCCCTGAGGCACAGCAGGTGGCTGCTGGTGGAGAAAGTCATTTACACAGGAAACAGCATTCCTCAGGAGACTGATAGAAATAATAATAATAAGTAAAAAAAAGTAATAATTGAAGCACTCTGAATCATCCAAACAGGGATTTTCTTCGTCTAAGGCTGAGGATCAGTGGGGAATGTTGCACACTGCCGGGTAGCTTGGAGTTGCTGCATTTCTCCTTGATGGTTTTTTCAGTTATTTTTTTTTGCACGTATTATCCTTGTTTGGATATTGAGAAACTGGGAGTGAGGAGTTAAAGAAACAGGCCCAGTGTCGCTTGTGAATTTGGGTATGACCTGGGCTTTGTGTTATGCTGATAAAAAAATCAACCAACTGAAGTGTTAAAAGGTGGATTTTCTTTTAAATGAATTAAGTTGTATTTTGTGTGGTGTTCCACACCCCAGAACTGTCAGTCTTTCTTTTGGGAACCTGGAAGCTGTCAGTCATATTGAAGTGAAGGCCAAACATATAAGCATGATAGAAATTTGTCTTTTGGACCTTCAGCAATTGTCCTTCGAGTAAAACAGAAAAACACTGCTGAGGTCTTGGGGGTAACCAAGGTCTCTGCTGGGATCTCTCAAATAGGGACCAGAACCCTGTTTTAGGGACCTGTCTTTCTCTAAGTAGGGGCAAAAGCCAGCAAGGAGACTTGGAGGGTGAAGGGAGCAGACAAGAGGTAGGGAATGACAGGACAGCCAAGAGGATTATTGTCAGATGAGGACTGACTTAGCTTGCTGGAGAAAGTTGAGGAACAGCTAGAGATGGCATTGGAAATCTGACCCGATGCTTTGGTCTGTTGTGTATAAGCCACTTTTTCATTTTCTTGGGGAAAAAATTCCTTCACTTTCACATTGTTGGTGAAGAAAAAAAAAACCAACAAGGTTTTCTACACCAACCCTCCCTTATGAGGATGTTGGGTTGGTGAAAATTATCTGGCAGCAGAGGTCGGGGGTAATGTCATATTGTAAGGCATTGGCTCTTTAATAAATTATAATTAAAATCTGATTAAGGGCATCACCACCTAAAGAAGCAGAGCAGAAGGTATTGACACCTACACATGTGATCCCTTCCCAAGCTCCTGCTCCAGAGGAGGCCTGAGAGCACCTGAGCAGCTGCCTTGCTCCAGGTGTGGATGCAGGTGTTCAGACCTGTGCTAAAAAGGAGGGAGAGAGAAATGGCAAAATCCAGCTGATTTTTTGGTGTTTCCTGCTGGTATTCTCAGGAACGCAGGTTAATCAAAGAGCCAAAACCTGCTGGTGTAGAGGACCCTACGTGGCAGTGGTGGCTCTTGCCCCTGAGTCTGACCCTTGAGGTTCTCCCTTTCCCTCCTGAGTCAGCCGCACAGAAATGGAGCCTGTTAATTTACTTCAGAGGTTGTGGTGTACAACGAAGAGAGAAACCCAAGCCTTTAGGGCAAGTTTTTTAATCTTCAGGTTCAATTTAGATTGTTGCTTAAAGTATGCACCAAAATCGTGTTACATGAATAATTAGCAAATTAATAGCTCACCACGTTGTGTAGAAATGTCAGCCCCTACAAATGTCATTGCTATTTCCTTACAAGCTTAAGTTTTCGTTTTTGGACCCATAATTTTGTCTCCACTGAGAAAGAGCTGAATAATGGAACAATTTTTATAAAAAGGCTGAAATTCCAGTGTTTTGCAGCTTAATTGGCATAAATTGACAGTCTGCATGCAGAAATATGCTTTTATGCAAAGATAATATTTTCCAGCTCCAATTAGGGGAGAGGTTTGTGTCATATCCTCTACTGCCACAGCTCCAGATGAAACAGAAGATCCTGGAGGCTTAGATGCTTCAGCCCTCCTTGGGATCTGGCGCCTTGTGGAGAGACCTTGTGGCCATCAGCCCTGTCAGGGGCCACACCAGGAGCAGCCTTTGTTCAGGGCTCCCAAACACAGCGTGTTCCCCGAGGTGACAAGGGCCCACCCCGTTCCTACACACTGGCAATAGGATTTCCCCTTCAGCCCTTCTCTGACAGCCCCGTTGCCATTAGCAGAGGGGCTGCAGGAGCACAGATGGGGTCCCCAGGAGCAATGTGATGCTTGGCACTGCCCAGAGGGCACGTCCATGGGTGTGCTGGCTGTGTCACTCGAAGAAGTAAGAATTCATTTTGTTCCCCTTTAAGCCACAGTGATGCATGTTATGGTTTGTGTCTCTCTGCTCTGCACTTTGGGATGAAAAAGTCCTGGTTTGCTGTAGGAACTCAGTATCAGAAGTGGGACAGACTGGTTGAGAGTGGGGATTGTATTCCAGTTTCTGTAGAAATGCACTTCAACATCATCGCCAAACACATCCTGGGATCTGGTAACTCAACAAGGCATTATAAAAAACCAAATGAATAATAAAAGTACTGCATTGGCTCACATTCTGCCTACCAGAAAAAAATGCAAAATGAGGCATTATTTTCCATTCTGGTACCTGCCATTTAAAATTAGTTACCCCTCAGTTAGCTCTCATTTTTTTGTTTGACTGGATAATTAGATGATTTCGTCTTGTTAGAGTAAGTACAACAAATTGATCACATTATTTTCAAAATGCTTTGCTTTCTTAAAAAGTAATTGAAAAGCTGGGACCAGAAAACCAACATCAATACCCGTATTTATCCAATTTAAAGTTTTACATAAACTTTTTTTTAGGAGGGAAAATATATATTAAGATGACTTTTTGATGTTGATAAAAGTAAAACTGGAGTGAGTTTGTGTCTGTGTGTGTGTTTTAAGCTAAACTCTTTATTATACACTCTCCTGTAAGAAGTGTTTGAAGGTTACTGTGAGATAAACATGACTGGTCGGTAACTCCTTTTTCAGTCGTTTTATCCTAATTAAAATCCAGAATGTTATTTACGGCACAATATTTATTTAATTGAGGTTTGCAAACCCCAAGTAACAATTTACTTTTATTGTTTCAGCACTTCAGCTTAGTTTGATTTTGATCACAGAAGAGCTACCAAGTAAACAGTTCATCTGCATAGCAGAGATTACTTTATTTTTCCTGGTGGGAATTTTTCCTTGCAGATTAACTCTTTCAACGTCAGCTTTGACATTATTGTAATTACACCTCACATATAACCTATCACATCAGTAGGAGGAAAAAATTAAGAGAAACAGCCATTAATTTTGTTCATTCAAATTGTGTTTGCTCGCGAGAAGACAGGCTATTATTTCTTCTTACAAAAGCCGTAATGAGAAATTTTCTGAGCTGATTGTTCGGATCAAGCAAAGGGCAATGTGCATTTGATTAAAGTCCACCCGAAGTCTTGAGCCCAGGAGCATTGAATGGGAAAGCAAACTTGGTTCCTAAATCCCAGAATGGGTAGGCAGACCCTGGCCATGTGTCAGCTGGGATTTTTTTATTAGGAAAAAAAAAAATAATTTAGATCTAGGCTGGCTGGAAATGTTAAAGTTAAGTGAGGGGGAAAAAAACCCAAACCCCAGAATATCTATTGTGAGGACTTCATACCCTGAAAAGTCGACAAGATAAAATCTTTTCTTGCCTAGAGTGAATGCCACTTTGTTTTCTAAGTTCATCTGATATTCCCTTTTTAGAGATTATTTCCCTCCTGCATTGTTAGTACCTCTGTTTCCCCACACGCAGCACCAGGAAAATAACAAGCAATATGAAATTTGTAAAAATATCAGTCAGGCTGATGCCCCTTACTTGATTATATCTGTAATCTCCCTGGGTGGACGTGCCATTTCACAGAACCCGATCAATAAGGCAGCAGCAGCAGTCTGGGAGCTCCAGCAGAGTGTTAATAAATCCCACTTTTCCGGTGAGCTATATATGAACTCTTGTTGAAGTCACTTGGAGTTTGGTGAGCTGATCAATGGCAGGGTTGGGCTCAAAAGCCTAATGGAGAGGGAGAAAAATTATTCCTCTGCTACAAGTAACATTGCCACGAGGAATATGAAAAACTTTATACTCGCTCTGTATGACTTCCTGCACAAATGAAAGTGTTGAAGTGTCATCCTCCAGGATCTGCTGGTGCTGAAGACTGTGTGGAAGTTACAGAGCAAAAGTTAAGGTGGCAAACACCAATCCCAAATATTTGCTGCCATTTACACAGGCAAAGAAGAGGGGGAAATTATCTCACACCACAGTGCTGTCTGAGGAGCTGCTCATCCCTGACTTGCTCCGTCAGCAGTGCCCGCAGCCCTGTAAGAAATTGCAGCTGAACAACCAGGGAACAAAAGGAGCAGGGAGCAATTTTGCATGTTCTCAAATGGATTTTGCCATGAAGAAAGTGTCTACTGATGCTGAGGGGAAGGGTAAAAAAAAAAGGCCATCTCTTCAACCCTCATGCTGTCTCACAGTGCTGCAGTTGAGCCCTGGCCTGGTGTTCCCCTCCCTGCTCATCAAAGAGGGCTGTTGGATGAGACCTGGGACAGAAGCTCAAGAGAAAAATTGGTACAGCTCTACCAGTGAGATCAGAAGCACCATCAGCCATCCCAGTATCCTTCTGTCTTATTTACTTGGCTCTCTCTACTTTGTCTTATTTACCCCAATAAAATATATGAAGATTAATCAAAGTCTTGGTAAACCCATCATTGAAACTCACAGTAAATGTGTTGTATGTGTTTTCTGAAGGGAAAAAAAACCAACCAAAACCAAAAACCAAAATATCTGCAAACAGGCTAAAAGAACACCTAGAGACCTACTAAGATTGCTCTTTCCTGAGTTGGAAACTTTCTTACCCAATTTCGACTTTTTGGTTTAAAAGAACTTGACATCACCATTCAGTACAGGGAAAAAAAACCAACAAAATAAAAAAGGGTCAGTAGAAAAAGCAGCTACTGGAGCATTTACTTTACCAGAGAGTAGGGGTTTTTTGCAGTTGTTGCAAAGGTTCAAAATTCAGCTCCTGCATTTGAAAAAGAGTGATGGAAATGCTTGGAGAAGGGCTCAGCTGAGGGGACCTGCTTTCTGGTGATAGTTATACACCGGGATGCATCTTTTTTCTGGTTAGTCCTGGAGGAAAAGTACATTCTTTTCAACTTGACCTGTCTGTGACTGTGATATTTTGTTTGTGGTTAAACAGAGTGTATTTTTTAGCTGATACTCTATGTGGTGAAACCCACAGTTTTATATTTCTGCAGCGAAATGGATTCTTCTGGTACTTGCAGCTGCTGCAGCCGAATTTTGTGTCTGTGGAAGGAAGTTTTGGAAATATAAATCAAAAAAATTGAAAAGGTCAGGTTTTCTGAAAATGTCTCTGGCCTGCTAACCCAAAAAGAGGAAGAACAAGTAGTACTGTATCTAGTTGTGATTTTAACAGAAACGTTGAGAATATAGATGTGTAACTACCTCTAATTTCTGTCCTGTGCATTTCCTCATTAGTATTCATGGCTCTATAGTCTTTTTCCAGGGATTTTGGAGGATTTTTTGCAGAGGAGTTTTGTAGATTGATATCTGAAACACAAACAGCTTTGCTCAGGTGCACTGGGTAATGTAGGATATTTTATCTCTGGTCAGGTGTCTGCTCCCATGCACAGCAAAGTCAAAGAACTTGCATTGATCTGACAGAGTTTATTATTAGGATGAGATTATTATCAGGAAGTAGATGAGTAGGTTAATAATTATTTATGCGTAAACATGGTTATAAATGGAAATTCATTTCCTAATGATATTCTGTTCATATTCTGGGATATTAATTTTAAGTTCACTGCTTTGGTGATTAATCTTGCCTTACCCAAATCTGCCAGAATATGAAACCCAGGGAACACAAGGGGACAAGAATGAAGTCAAAAGAAAGCCTTTTAATGATCTGGGTATTTATAAAATGGTTCCTGTTTGGCACTTACCTACCATGAGGCTTTTTTTCTTTCTCAGTTTTTGTTTTGCCTTGTTTATACACTTGCTGGTTGATTCCTAAGTGAAGGCAATGGGAGTTTTTCCATTAACTCCACTGAACTATGAAACAGGCACTGCATGTCACTGCATACATCAACCCATCAGTTTAGTCTTAGTGTCTTTATTTTTTTCCAGTGAAACCAAATAATAACTCTGCAGGGCAGCTGATCACCTTATTATTTTCCATAAATCTACATTAATGTCACACACAAGAACTGCCTGTCTGCCAGAGAAGAGATTCAATTAAAAGGCTGCCAGAACAAATGTACCTGCCCTGCCTCCCAAAGTCAGACATGTTTGGTTCCAGCAAAATTCAACTTTCCCAGATGAAGTCCCTCTGCTTGAAATGTCTCAACACCATTTTTACAGAGGATGCTGTCATGGGTTTCTGTAGCTGAATTTTAGTAGAAGGAATTGAGGAATCAACAGCTGAAGTATCTTTTTACTGCCCTGATCAATCATAACTCACTTATTCTTTATCTAGACAGAGGAAATGTCATTACAGGACAGAGTTTTCCACTGCAGGTGATGAGGACCTTTCTTTTTCCAATTTTTTACAAAAAGTATCTAAATGTGTTACCTCTTATTTAATGTAGGAGCTCTGTATTCCTTCATTACAAGATAAATCAATGCCAGGTGGGATCATGGTCGAAGATTGCAATAATCAAAAAATATAATTACTTTTTTCAGGAGCCACCCCTAAATAAGGATGATTTTTTTCAGGTGGCCTGTGCTTCCAACAAAGATCCATTCTCTCACATGTTCCTGTGGTCTTGGAAAAAAAACCAGACAGAAAACCTAAATCAGAAATTCTCCTTTGACCTTCTCCCATATTAATGATGGGGATTTATGTTTAGAGAATTTTGTACTTTGTAATTAGTTACTGAAAGTACAAGAAGATTGTATTGAACTCACATCTTTAAAACCTTGTATTTAAAAAAAAAGTTTCACCCTTCTGTTTAATTACATATATGAGAGTTAGGTTTTTGAACCTTAAGATTTCTATTTTAAGTATTACTTATTACGTCTACTTGTTACTAAGTTGACTTTTCCAGGGTCACCTCTTTCCAGTACCCTTTTATTTCTTCTGTGGAATATCTAAGGGCAGCATAAAAGCTCATTAGAATATCACATTTAGTTATTCTCTTTGATGTTTTTAGTAGACTGTTTAATACTTAACTCTATTTTGTTGTTTTACAGAAACAAAAAAAGTCATGTTATCTACTTTTGCCATGCTAAGCAATATCATACTTCTTGATTCTGTAGATCATTAGCTGTTGTAGAGTGGTTTGGGTTGGAGGGAACCTTAAAGATCCTCTCAATCCACCCCCTGCCATGGGCAGGGACACCTTCCACCAGCCCAGGTTGCTCCAAGCCTTGTCCAACCTGGCCCTGGACACTTCCAGGCATGGGGCAGCCACAGCTTCTCTGGACAACCTGTCCCAGGGCCTGCCCACCCTCATAATAAAGGATTTCTTCCTAATATACAGTCTAGCCCTATGCATTTTCTGCCAACATTTCTATGATGCTCTTAGTGACCAGCTTTGCTTAGGTGTAGCATTATTAGTCTCTTACTATTTCTTTCAATGTTAATTGGTTCAAGTTTGCTCATTTTTAAAGTTGCTGTGACCACACTGCAGAAATGGTTTAATTTCCTTCTGCCACAATGCCCTGCGCTACTCTTTCTTCACTCTTTCCCGACTCTCAGTGGATTTACTGGGAGGAGAGCCATCACCCTTTCCCTGTATGCTAGAAGGTGTGGATGGTAGGAAATTCAGTGCATGCTGCTGTACCCTGCAGACCATCAAGCAAGCTGCTGTTCAAAAGGAAAATCTGCCTTTGTGGATTCATAACAGTTTTGGATCAGCCCAGATCTCATTCTGCACTTATTGTTGGTGTAAGTGTCCAAGTACAATAGATGACAGGGATTGGGAGTGGCTGTGTGACTGAAAAGAAAATCTGCAGATGGATTTAAAAAGGGAAAGTAATAACAATAATGCTTCCATGAGATGCACCTAAAATTGGGGTATTTAAAGGGAAAGTGTAATGTTCTGCCTTAAGCAGAACTTGAGAAACTCCTTTTGCAGCATTGTGCATCAGCATATAACACAGCCCAGTGTTGAGAGAGGCAGTAATTATGCCATTGCCTGTGTGGAGTGACAGGAAATTGAAGTCTAAGCCCACATAGCGGTGTTCTGGGTGCCTTGGGGAGTGATGGAGATGTGATTCCTGGCAAAAGAGAGACCCCTTCACATCTCCCTTTTGGCAGTAATTAGGCACAGGGAGGTGTAGGGAGATGTAGTGACCTTTGTGACCTCCTGTGCCCCCCAGTGCAGGAGGGATTCTGCACTAATCCAGACACTCCCTATGGAAGCCTCTGTGAGCTGGGTTTGTGGCACTGGAGCCACCTCTCAGCCTTCCAGAAAGCCTTGCACTCAGCAGGCATTGTCTAATGTTGGCCAACTATCCCTTTTCAAAGCTACAGCAGAGCTGAAGACACACTTTGGGGAGAATCATTTCCGTCCCAATGAGACAATTTAAAATAAGAGCAAAATGCAGTGAAGAGCCTGTGTTGATCCTGTTGTAAAATATGTGTATGTCACACCTGCCATCAGCTCCGCTAAGTTTTCATTTCTCTGAACTTTTGGAAGTAATTGTTATTGCAGGCACAGTAAAAGAGCAGAAGAGCTCCCCTCAAGCAATGTGTAGATATTTTTGTCCCAGCAAATGACTAATGATATGAGGATTTCTTTGATGCCATGAAAGATTTATTTAATTCTGTTTTATCCTTTGGTAGCCAGTCTAAAGAGAACAATACTGGTATCAGTCTGTTGCATTTGAAGTTGGCTTTTTTGCTTCCTAGAGTGCCATTGCAGAGTGTGTGAGCAAAGCTGTAGTGCTGTGATGTGATGTGATGTATGTGCTGGGCCTCAGCTTCACATAGAGCAGAAGAGATGGTAACAACCAGGAGTAAGTACTCCAAGTTCTTGGCTGACTTTTACACCTTCCTAAAACAATAGAAAGAAAAAAAAAAAAAAAGAAAAAAGAAATCAGAGCAATATAGTTTGAGAGTAGCAGCACATGGAAAACCTCCAAGAGGGTGTGTGCTCTCCTTGGAGGATGATTGAGGATGATTCCCTTTCCCTGACTCTCTACAAGAAGGTCGTGGCAAACAGGAATTCTGCATGAGCTTTGCCTCTGTCCAAAATCTCCTGTCCTGCTCAGGGGTTTCTCTGCCAGCCAGCTGTGACCCTGCCACCTGCCAGGGAAACAAAAGCCCTTTGCCCTTCACTTCACAGGAATAACCTGCTGTCTAAACTGCCTCCCACCCCAGCTCTCTGCTCGCTGTTTTAATGTGTGTGTCCCCCCAGTTCTGTGGGGAGGGTCTCAAACCTGCAAGGTGTTTTCTCCTGCCTGCCTGGCCTGGAGCACCCTGCAGCTGGGCTGGAGGATGCTGTGCCCTGGCCTCCTTTCAAGGCACAGAGGCTGCTGCAGAGAGAGGTCACAGCGCTTTGTGGCAAGAGATCCAAGGAAAATGCAGCTTCACACACTCTCCAAGCCCTGCAAAGGCTCTCAAGGAAACAGATATGTAATATCTCAATTCTATTTTAAAGCTGTCACACAATAAAATAACACTGAATCCCTGGCCTGATAATCAAATTCCAACCAGAAGGCAACAGAGGAAAAATGCTTTTATTTCTCAGGAAAAAAAAAAAAAAAAAGTCTGACTCTGCTGGTTATATGCTGACATCCAGAAATCCTCGAGGAGCAGCCAACAGACACCAGGGGGCAAAATGTTGGATTGCCCATTTAGTTTACAGATAGCTGGTTTTCAAACAAATAGGGATATAAAATTATATGCACAGTGCAACGGGCTGACAGGCTTCCCAAAGTGTATTCTGCAGCAAAGACTTTGTGTGTGTTATTTCTTTGTTGCAGACAGAACAGGGTGTGAGATCAGGGGTGGAGATGCACTCCTGGTGCTGGCTCAGCAAAATAGGTGCAAGAGTTTTGTTTGATCAGACCCATCCAAATTCCTGTCGTGATCACTGTTCTCTGCTTAAACAAGCGTTGCCATAGCAGTTAATACAATATTATTAATTGATAGGAGAAATAGGTGAAACACCAAAATTCATTTGAAAATTTGTAATACTAATTTATTTCAGCCTTATCTGATCAGGAGCAGAGCCTTTAGTGGATATGTTAATGTGTTTTCAAGTGCACCTTTAAATCTTTCCCATTAAGTTTTAGCAACTAAATACATTAGTTCCACCAGAAAGGAATATTCCTGCCAGATATGCTGAACCCTCGAGCTCCTCTCCCTTGTACATCACTGGGAAACTTTGTGTTGGGAACTTGGAGATCACAGATGACACTGTTCCAGCTACCTACATCAACATTTCAGGACTGCTTTACAGACTTGGCTTACTTTGCAAATCCTGCAAGTACATTTCACTCAAGCTTGAATTTGACTGAAAAATAAAATTATTTCATCCAAGAAATTGGATTTTTCAATTTATAATAACTTTTAAAAAGATTCAAGTTACCGTGGATGACCCAGTATTTGACTATGATGTTTTAAAAATCATCAAAGTAATTCCTTCTTATCGTGTGAATTTGCTTGCTAGTTTGACCTGACTTGCTACATTTCCTCCACGAACTGCAGTGCTTTAACCACATCATTTCCATCATCTTTCATGGCTGTAGCTCTGCTTAGAAAGGTAGATGGATAATAGCACTTCTCTGATGTCCCTTCTCTTTATGTCAACCTAATCTGAAAGCTAAATGCATTGAAATTACAGGAAAATTAATGGTGAAGCAAGAGCTTTTTTTTTCTTAGGGAAGTTATTGATGATTTTTGTATACATCTCACAAGTTAAAAGACAGAGTGATGTTCCTATCTCATCTTGTGAAATTCAGGAAATGATAGTGCTTATTTGTTTAAGGAAACAATTGTTGTGTGTGCTGTACAAATTACCAATCTGGCATTTTCTACACTGATAAATCACAATAAGGCTCTTCTTCATACTGGAGTGAAACTCAGAAGAACAGATGACAGAACTTATTAAGGCTGGGAACAAGTTAGAAGGGTCTGTGATTCCACCAACATACAGGGAAGTGGTTTCTGAGGTTTCTTGCAAAGATTGGTACTTATTGATCAAAGCTCTGAAAATAAAGTAGAATTATTTTATTTTAAGGATTGTGACTCCTTATTCTTAAATTTTTCTTCTTGTCATTGTGTAGGACCCCAACACTGGTGGTGAAAATCCTTCACTCATCAAAGATCCCCAAATCACACAATGGTTTGGGTTTGGAAGGGAGGGACTTTAAGGTTCATCTCATTGCACTCTTTGTCATGGGCAGGGGCACCTTCCACCAGCCCAGGTTGCTCCAAACCCCATCCAACCTGACCATGGACACTTACAGGGATGGGGCAGCCACAGCTTCTCTGGGCAATCTGTGCCAGGGCCTGCCCACCCTCACAGGGAAGAATTTCTTCCCAATATCCCATCTATCCCTGCCTCTGGCAGTGGGAATCCATTCCTTCTTGTGCTGTCTCTCCAGGCCCTTGTCCAAAGTGCCTCTCCAGCTCCCTTGGAGCCCCTTTAGGTACTGGAGGGGGCTCTGAATTCTCCCTGGATGCTTTTCTCCTCAGAGGCATAATAACAAATAGTAAGCAGTGTGACATCAAAAATTCAGATTAGACAGTCTGGATCATCTCCTCAGACACTCCTGTCTTTTTCTGTGTGTTATTGGCAGCAAGAAACAAAAAAGCACATTTTTTTCCTTAAAGTCAGATGCAAAGTGGTAAGTGCTGGATGTTATGAATTGGGAAGTTTAAAACCATGAGCTCTGGCAAACAGTGCTCTCCATACAGGATTTTATACTTACCAACACTTGCCATTTTTACTTATTGTGTGGGTTTAGTCTTGGGAATAGTTTTAAATGTTATAATTACAACTCTGCTGAGTGCACCGAGCTTAAGGCCACAGCCCCTGAGCCACAGTACCCATGAACCTGATGTCTGCACAGGGCTTGACCCCATTAGCTGAGCAGACCTGAATGCCTTTGAGTCACAGCTGTGCTTTGGGGAAATCTTCATCTCATTCCAATATAATTACGGAAATCCAGGCCACAGTGGTTCAACATGGAGTGTTTTATGCTCACTCAAGTAGCATTACAGGGGACTGTCGAAGAGGTATGTTAAATTCTCAAGGATTGTATCCTTGAGATACAAGGGGCTTTGATTGCCAAGCAAAACACTGAGAGTTATTTGGTGCCTTGGATGCCACATTTTTCCACTTGTAAAGACTGCTTTGTCAAACAGGATAATGCACTCTTCTGCAAAAACAAGTTCTGTAAATCAAGTCTGCATATAATAACTGTTTAATATGTCAAATCTGTCCATACTGCATTGTCTTGACAGCACAAATGGTGCTTCAGGGCCAGGCCAGCCGTGACTCCAGGAGGAGAATGGGCAGCCTGTGCCTTGTGAGCAACATGTTGTGTGCTGGCCACAAGGCTGGAGGGGACAGTCCTCACCCCAAGTTGGGGTTTTTACTCTTTGGATCTTTGTGCAGCAAGAGAAGAGTGAAATTTTGCATCATTTGCAACGTCTCAAAGGACAGAATGGAAATTCCCACTAGAACAAAGTCAGGATGATAAAAGCGACATGAAAGAGGGTCTTTTGAGAAGGATGACTTTGACAATCTTGGACTTTGGAAGCAAAAAATGTCTGAGGGAGTTGGTAATGGGATACAGATTATATTTCCTATAGGTCACTGTCTCTGTTCCTGCACAGATCAGTAGTGGTGGCAGAACACCATGAGGAGCCAAGAGATGTGAATGTAGTGACTGTTTCAGTCTGTTTTCTTGTGTGATTATTCACATCTCAGCAATGCCATCTTGACTCTGAGGAACTGCTGTCCCCATTAGCACTGTAAACAAGGAGGTCAAGGACCCAGCTGGAACAAAGGCTGAGCTATTGCCTCCTTTCAGGCTGGGTTGAGCCTGGGAGCTCACAGGGAGGATACAGTCCATCTGCAAGAGACTTTTCTTGAAGGGCTCAAATGTTCCACTACACATAAGGGCTCCTTAGAAATTAATGTGATTAATAGTTTAAAAATTAGTAGTCCAGGTTCTTACAGAGAGAACAAGTGATATGACTTTATACCTAAGACAGAAAAATTGTGGCATTATTTTGAGGACAGTTTTCCACCTCAGCTTTGTAAGCAGCTTTAAAAATTGTAGTATTTACATTTCTGATTTTATACATTTCTAATCCCATCCATTTCCATGGACATTATTATGCATTGAAATGCATTTAATCCCATTCTCTCCTTCCCAAACAGAATCTCTCCTTCTGGGCCTAATGATTGCTTGATTAAGAACTGAACTACACTTTGTAACACTTTTACAATAGTTTTTAAAGTGAGAAGCACCGTGAATCTTCCCATCTCTAAAGCTGTGTTTTAATGGAGGAATAATGCAGGAAAAGCTAAACTCGGGTTTGCTGTTTGAGACAAATTGCATGTTAAAATAAAATAATAAAAAATAAAATTGGAGAGAGCACCATTCCTTTAATTTCCAGCCTAATGCTGTTATCAGCCCTCCGGATTGCTCCAAGGGCACATAGTGAATAAAGAGCAAGTAAGAAGTAATGAGCATTTATTTTTCCAGTTGCACCTTGTTACTGGAACACACAACAAGTGCTGCTTATCCACCCAACTCTGAACAAGCAAATTAAATGCTCCTACCTCCAAACCTCAAAGGCAATATTACTTATCTCACAGGGATGCCGATAAAGGCATCGATCACCGCAAAGCATTAACCAGCGGGTCTTTGGAGAGGACCCGAGTGCTGCACAGCTCAGCATGGTGGCTTCAAAGGACCCCACCATCCTTTAGAATCCACAGCCCCAGGGAAATGCCCACTGTCCCAATGGATTTCCTGGTGGGAGTTGAGTGCTGGGAACGGAGTGGCCTCACTCCTGCCCTGGTGAGGGGCCACGTCGCTCTCCTGGCCCGGGAGTCAATGGGTACATGGAGGGAAAGGTGTCAGCAGGACCTTTGTAGGTGTTACATCCAGACACTGCACAGGGACTCCCACCTTGTTCAGGAACGAGCTCTGGGATCACAATTAGCAGTTTTGCCTTCTTTAGTGCACACAGCACCACTTCTCTCAGCCGCCTGCTCTGTAGGACCCAGCTGTGCTATGGGAAGGTGTGTCAGCTGTGCCTCTGGACACAAGAATGCTTTTGAATGCGTTTCTGATCATTTCTGTGCCTGCACAGTTGTCAATATTTTGGGCAGTTTAATGGGAGAAGTCAAAGGTGTTTTAGGATTCATGCAGACCCATTTGGGGATCTCATCCACAGCTGGTGTGGTGGTGGATGAAGCCAAGAGGGATGTGGCTCTTCCTTGGTAGTGACATGACCACATAATCTCCTTTATTAATCAAACTCTGTTTTAAGCTGATTGGGTTTATGGAGTACTTTTATCTCTGCTGTCTTTCCTGGGACCCTGTCCAAGAAGATGGTGTCTGCTGTCAGCTTAAGCTTTGCTATTCCTAGACAAAATATATAGTAACTTACACCTTGGCAATGTCATCTTTTAACTTGAATACTTCTTTCCTCCTGCTATCTACTCCTTTTCCTCCCTGTCCCATCCAGCCTTACCTCAGGATTTAAAGATATATGACAGAAACCTGATTTTTTTTTTTGGTTTCAGGCTAAGTAATAATATATTGGACCTATATGTTTTTAAAAGGAAGCCTCAGGTAAGAAGTGTAATACGAACACAAAGTCTGATTTTTCTGTCAGTGTTATTTTGGAGTGATTCAGAATGCGTGTCTGCAATGTGACTAGAAGGTTGATAAAGTAATTACCGTTTTTATGAATCTTGGAGTTATTATTCCCTTAGTACAAGCCCTTGTAACTTGTCAGCTTCAGGGGGAACATTCATCACTTTTTTTTTTTTTTTATGGCGACATGATATGAAAATGGCTTATGCAAGAAAATTCAGCTTAAATGTTCTAATAACTGCTTTCAATTTGCTCTTCCCATCAGCACCATTAATATGCAAGTACCATACCAAATTATGATGTTAAATTATAGACCTAATCAGTATAGTCTACTTTGTGTATGATATTTGCTATTATTCTAGAAAAATGCAAAATACTTGAAAAAAATAATAATGACCTGAATTGTTGTTCACCAAACGAGTGACTAAAAACAGGGAGAAAAGGAAAACTTGATATTGGGAAAAAGAATTAGTCTTTTGGCAGGTGTCCTCTTCAGACAGCCAAAATATATCAATAATGACCCTGGAAACCAATAGTTTATTGTATATTGGTTTTCTGTTGCTTAAATCAGATGATCATAGTGACCCTCAGAGTTGTGATTTTGCCTGATTTTTTCTGTTGGAAATTTCTATAAAATTGTTCTTAAAATAATATTCCTGTTTGACTGGAGCAGTAACACATAAACAGGCTATTACAATATTAGTATTTATTTGTAACCTTTACCTTCTTGATAATGCACAAAACCTTTAAAGCCTTCAGATAAATGCTCATTTAGAACCCATCTTTAATCAGTGAAAAAAAACTTCAAGCCAACTGGACAGGCTATGCACAGAACAAGTGCAGATGGCACAGAATTAACATGTGTAAAAAAAACCCAGAAAAAAATATAAAAAGAGGCAAATAGTGCTTCCAGCTGCTAATTTGAGTTACTAATTTGAGTCTCTGAATCCACAGGCTGTGGTGTAAAAGTAATTTGTTAGAAACATCAATAGGCACTTATAAAAGGTGATGTCAAAAAATACAGAGTTCTTGCAACCTGCAGCTTTTAAAATGTTCAGCCACCCCACCCTGAGGATGTGGGAGATGCTACTCAAAAGGGATTTTCTTGGCATAAGAGAAACAAAGGAAGAAAGGCAGGGCATTAGGTAATACTACTGGAAAGTTGAGTGAACTTAGAAGGAATTTGATTTTATCACCACATATTAATATAATTTCCAGCCCTGTTTGTTTTGTTCTTTTATGGCCCCACTGGCAGGTGAGCCTGAACATATCTATCATTTCCTTCTAAGTTGTATCTGATGTCAGTGATTATAACTTCATAAACGCCACCACTGGCTCCTCCCTGCAAGACCCAGACACTAATGGGAGATTTATGAAGTGTTTTGAGTACTTGCTCTAGAACTGAGGTCTGACAACCACCCTTCAGCTGCTGAATTTTTGGCTAAAGGTTACCCAGACATCTAAGTTCTAAACCCTTTGTTATTCTTGAAGGAGGTACCTGGGCTTGAATGGGGTGTAAGCCTCACCCAGCATTATAGACCAGGGGACCACACCAGTATAAAACACATGGGGTACTGGGATCATGCCAGCAACTGGTTTATTTTCCCCTTCTCCTACCAAAAAGCCCCAAAACCCAGCCGTGGTTCTGGACTGAGGAGACACTGCATCTTCTGAACAAAACACTACAAAAAATAGTGATTTCCTCTAACAGCCCCATAACCAAGAAACACACACCATTGCACCAGTGCAAGCAAGTTACAGGGGTTTTATTTCATGTGTATTTATGCTCTATCATACAGGTTTTACCATTGCCTAAATAAAGGTAAAAGGCAGGATTTTAGAGCTCTTTAAGATGGTAAAAGTTCGGGTCAGGTGGGATTAAAGAAAATTCAGGACAGCTGTGATTAATCATTGCCTCCTCATTAGACTTGATGGAAAACACCTGGACCCAATAAGGATTCATGAGGGACGAAGAGAGGCAGCAGCTTTATAGGGCTGTGAGGGAAGCAGTTTTTGGGATTTAATGTGGGAAGAGTGAGGAATAGGGGGCTGCACAGAGTGAATAAGGTGAGTAATAATGGTATTTATGTAAAATATATAGTTTGGGGGCTTAAAGTAAGATGTTATCATAACTATGGTGGGTTTTGAGTCTGGTCTGGAAAAAGCAGTGGTTTTTATGCTTCGTGTGGGTGAGGCTGGTTGGGGGCTGGGAAGTGAAGTGGGAAAGGGCACTTCTTTACAGAAACCTTAATGCAGTGGTTGCACTGAAAGAATAGCAAATTGTGTGAAGATTAGGAAGGTGAGGAGGGGTTGTTGTCTTTGGGGTGGGTTTTCAGTGTTCATGCCCTAAGACTAAAGACCCTGGGGGCTCCAGACATCTCGGGTGTGAGGGCTGCTTCTCTGGCAACTCATTGCACTGGTACTACCTGTATTATAAATTATTCCTCAAACCGGGTCTCAGGTTGCACTTGGGGGAAGAGCAAAGATTGTTTTCAGTGTTTAGGAGCAGTAACTTTGTTGTTTGGATCTGTTAGTAAGAGAAATTTGCTGTTTACTTGCTCAGGGTCTGTGGGACAGAAAGTGCATGTGGTGGTAAAAAGGGATGGTTTATTTTTATGAAGACCCACACAAGGAAGTTTTAGTGCAAAGCAGAGAAACATCCAAGTGGTGTATTATTAGCAATAGTTAAATTGGGATTGCTAATTGCTGTGCAGACTTTGGGGTACAATAGCACTGTGACAGCTGAGATGTACCAGTGTGTAAAAGGAGAAATTGAAAACCTATACGGGTGCCAGTGGGGAAACCTGGCCTGGAGCTGGTGCTGACCCTGGCAGAGTTGAGGTTTGCAACTTTGGAAATGCTTTCCTATTGTTCCTCTGAGTTATCTGTGAAAGCATGGAGGGTTCTGTATGGCATGAGCCAGCTTGGAAGTTCACTTGTGTATTGATGAGGCTGCTGATGAGAAACAATATTGTCTGTATGTCATTTAGAATAAACCATATCAGATGTGCAGACCTCTTAAAGCAGCTTGGATTGAAACATATCCTCCTACATCGTTCTGCTGTGTCAGAGCTCTTTTGCCTGGCCAGGCTATGTCACTGATGAAAGCAAAGGAGAATCATTTAGGTTCTTGGGTATAAATGGATAGGGAAATGGATTTGACTGTCTATTTGAAAGTGATTTGTGTGTCTGGGTTGTATCAATTCTGTTTCCCAAAGCTTGATGTAGCCACTTTGCAAAGCAAAGAGAGTCTATTGCTTGGCTTCAGGCACAGTGTGCTGTATCCACAGGCTGGGTAATAACTGCCCAAATGTTCCAGCTCAGGATATTCTGTGATTCTGTTCAATGTTCAGCGAAGGTCTTGCTTGTATTTCCTTTTATTTTGGAGAATAATTGAAGTGGGTGCTGAAGTAGCATCATTTAGTCAAATCTGGACCATAGATGGGGCCTGATCCTGAATTTGGGTAGATAAGATAAATCATGTTGACTCTCATAGTTGAATGCTTTGATTTACCACTGAACTGCTTTAGTTTCCCTGTGCTTCTCTCATATCACAGACTCTGTACTCTATCAGCTGTATAATATCTTATTTTCAAGGTCAAACTTAAATTTGCCTCAGCTACTTGTTCCATTGTATTCAAATAAATGTTTCTGGCAATGTCAGTAAAATGTATTTGTTTAATCAGCATCACACAGCGGATCCTTTCTTAATATGAGTTGAGAAGCACTATGTTGTGCTTGAGGCTGACTGGCAGCAGCCCCAGTGCTGCTGTGCAATTTGAAATGCCAGGGTTACATCTCAGGATGTTGTAGTGTTCCCTCAAGTACCAGAACAATCTAAACTTCTCTTCTCTCTTTCTACCTGTGCTATTCAGTGCTGAGATTTGTAGGCTGGGGCTAATGGAAAATGTGTTTGCCCAAGGGACAAGTTGAGTTTTGTATCAAACCCTTCCTTTTAAAAGAGTTCAACTGATTAATTCTGTTTAAATTTTATATATATATAAATGGGGGGATTCTCTCACTGAAATATCTGAAATTGGTATGAAGTTTGTGTTGTGCATTGTTGACAAAGGAACATACTTCAAATATAGTTGTATCTTTTTGAAAAATGGAAGTCTAGTGAACTTTCAAACCCCATTTTTCAGTAAATGAAAACATAAATATGGAGGAAGGAAATGAAGGAAACAGACTATTCAATAGATTTTAATTTGAAGTTACTTGATTTTTGTTTTAGGCCATTTCTGACCTTACTTTCCTGTTGGAATTAATGCCAGTAGTGTGCTCACAAAAGCCAAGGTGGACCATAAATGTGAAGAAGGATCCCTCTAACTTGTGCAAAGCAGTTGTAAAGGATATAACAACCACAAAGAGATTTAGAGATTATTGAGGGCCTCCAAGATAAGGACCCTGTCCCTAATTAGCTGTTAATTAAAATCTTGATACGTGGCCTGTATCCAGTGGCAATTCCAAACAAGATAACCTGGTCCCACAGTATAGTTCAGTTTTTCTGGGACACACTAACTAGACTTCCCGGCTGTCACACCATTTAATTTTTTCTTTTGCTGTTCTAGGGGGATAGGTACGAAAAGGGCAGGTGAGATGTGATTTAAGGAGCCAGACTGAGGGCATGAAATTGTCTCAGGGCTTTGTAGCAATGTCACAGGCTTTCCTTTGTCACTATGTCTTCTTTGCAGTGGCGCACATCAGAGTTGGGCAAGAGCCTGTTGGCAAGTGAGAAATGCCAGGGTTTTAAATGCTGAGACTCATCTCAGGGTTAATGTAAGGGAGAGACTGGCTACAGAGAATAGTCCAGACCTCCTGAGCTTTGAGAGTCTGTTCCCCACTTCAAACCTTTGTCCCTTGGATGTGGAGCTAATGTGAGAATGATTCACCGAGCTTTTCTCCTCTGAGCAGCTGCCAGCATTTCTCATCATCTCATCCTTTGGGAACACGTGTGGTGGGAGGGACCATGTTTCTCTTGGCTGATTGCAGCAGTTCTGATGTCCATGCATCGTCTGGGCATTGTTCTCAAGTGCTACGTGTTGCACTTGGTTCTCTAACATCATAAGCTGTAGGAGACAGGTCAGCTGTGTGCTGCTCTAATGTGTGTCTTATTTGCTTACAAACTTTGTTTTCTGAGGGCTTAATTATCAAGGAAAATGAATTTTAATAAGGCACAGAGTTACTTGATGGAGCCTTATTGTAGCGGTCGACACGGTCCCTGTTTGTGGGGCATCAAACAGGAACATTTATTGAAATTACAAGATGCAATACAAAGGTTCAATGAGTAAATATTCATCTCAGGGGCTGGTTTTATGCTAAATATGGGAGGAGATATTACAACTAGGAGATTACATTATGGTTGCTATGGAGGGCACTCAGGAATGCAAGGTCAGAAGAAACAAAGGCACTTTATACATGAAAGTTCATTTGGCCTCGGAGGAGCACACAGAAGCCCACAAATCTTGTCAGATGCGGGAGGCTTGGAGATATCTGAAGCAGCTGGTGTCAGCAGACTTGGTTGAGTTTTATCAGTTCTGGGATACTCCCAGTACACTTTCCCAAGGCTTCTTTGACTTTCCACTCAGCTTTCTTGAAGCCAAGATATTTTTGAATCCCATACCTTACCACCAGCTATTTTTAACCCTTGATAATTTGTTGGTTTTATAAATTTAAGAGGAAAACTTTTTAAGAAAACCGAAGTTTGAGATCAGTGTAAAATTTAATAACAAAACAAGCAAATAATGCCACAAACTCCAAGTATGTGTGCTGTATTTGAGTTTTCCTTCATTACCATCAGCTATTCCTACTCATTTTAATTTCTGAAAGGATTAATTCAGTATTTTTTGCAAAGAGTCCATAAATGCCACGCCCAAGTGGTTTGTTCCCTTCCATCTTGAACAGAAGATGATTTTTGTTGGCAATTAATTCTGGTTGATTTCTCAAGATTAGATTTCACAGGTTTGTTAAACTTCTCCATTAACTTTTTTTCAGGGAGGTTTGAGCATCCTCCTGGAGAGATAAAGAGGTGTAATTGGAAAACAAGTTAGACTTTTCAAGGTGACTTATTTTTATTGTGGTTTGCTGCAAAACTGTCTGAGCTCCTAGAAGCTGAGGCTGGAGCCCAGTCCTGGCACATGGTCTGGTGGGCTTCTTGGTGCCAGTGCTGTGTCTCCTCTGGGGAGGCAGGTGTTCATGGCTGGTGGGGGGTGTGGAGTCCACAGGCAAAAGCCATAGTTTGGTTGTTCCTCTGGGAGATGGAAATTTGGCTCAAGTGTCTGCTCTAGGTGGGGAGTTTGAGAAGAGGGTCAATTGCTTTGACATACATTCTCTTAGTCATCAGGGCACTATAACAACATGGCCCTCCAGTATGACTTGAAAGGGGAAAAGTGAGACATTTCTTGTTATTTATCTACTGGATGTTGATATCAGCCTTGAGGAGAATGCTCCAGTCTGCTGCTGTGTGTGGTATGTACAGTGTATTAAATCAGAGTTACCTGCTTCAGAAAGAGCAGAACCCAACCCACATGGGCTGCATTTTTAATAGACTTTCATCCTAGGCCAGTGCTCCTACAGTGTGTCCCCTTTGGAGCACCAGTGCTGGGGTTCCTCAGGCCTCCCAGAACCAAGACCTCCTTCCTTAGCTGGGGATTTCAGTCCCCAGTGCCTGGACCTTCTTGTGCCACCCCTGGTGTCACTAGCGGTGACTGAGCATGATGCAGCATCTTCTGGCTCTGAGCACAGTGCTGTCACCAGCTTAGCATGATTTTGTTTCTCCACAAGAGCATAAGCAGAGCTGGTGGAGTGAATCAGAAGCTACTACACTTGACTGAACATAAATGTGTGCCCTACTCACATCCTTTGTTTCATAAGGCTTGTAAGAAATAGTCCGAGTGACCAGATCTCCTTATTTCCCTTGGAAATAGGACACTGTTTCCCTTGCACTGAAAGCTGGCAAATTTTAATGTCATTTTGAGCAAAGCTCTTTGCTTATGCTAATCTTGTGGAAATTTTATGAGAGTAGCAACTCAGTGGTTCTTTATGTAATTTTGCTAAAGGGAAGATCCCATCCCTTTTGAAGCTGGAGGCAAAATGCCATTGACTGTTTCAGCCTTTAAATCTGTGTATCAACCACACAGTGGCAGTAAATAAACTTTTTCTGTGGCTGTGATGAAACCTCAGTACACATGCACAAGTTTTGCAGAACACTAAAACCAGGCAAAATGCAGCACATGTACTATTTATACATTGAAGAATTCAAAGTCAGATATTCTGCAGTATCATACAATTATGTTCACCTGTGTATATGCTTTTACTTTCAGGACTTGCCTTAAATGTGTTTAAAAGATAGGAAGGAATTTCTACAAGGAGATAGCATGAAAGATCAAATATTTTCCCTGTCTTCATTTTCTTTATCTCTTTAGAAGGCTTAGAGACAGCAGCAGGTAATTTGAGGCCTAAATTTTTGAAGACTTTCAGCCCCTTGCTGTTCCCATTACCAAACCAAGCCTTCAGAAAAATGTGGTCACTTTGTAAGGATGTCTGACAAGAGATGGCTTTTTTTTTTGTTTATGGGGGGAGAGGGGAGGCTGTTCATTCCTTTTTTGAATAAAAATTGAAACAACTAAAAAGAGGAAGAGCCAAGAGGGAAAATATTTAGCAAACACAGAACATAAATGAAAAGGAAGTAGCCCCTCTGGTAGGATTATAAAAGAGAGGAAAATATGTTTTTGCCTGGCTTTGTCTTTGCTTGTCTGCAGGAGCACATAAATTGGTCACAGGCTCAGGTGTGGAAATGGGAGGAATGTGTGCTAGCAGCACTTGGGGGGGAGGTGTGGGTGTGCTTAACCCTAATTTTGGAGTTCATGGGAGTCCTTTCCTGAGTCTGAGGAAAATATTACATGACCCCTTTAGTCATGATAAGTTGCTGCAATCTGAAACAGGTCACTGGTTGTTTAAAAACAGGCCATTAAGTTTGTGTGGGGCAGAAATAGTGGGTGTCTGTGAAAGTTGGAGGAAAGTGAGGATTTTCACTCCACACGTGTTCTTGCACTGAATTTATCACATTCCTCCTCTTCATCCTCCCCTTCATCTTTTCTCTTGATACCAAATAAACAGCACCAGCATTTTGGCAAACAAAAATGTTTGCTGCCACTCCAGCATTTTACTTAGACAAGAAAAGGTTTTTAGTTTGCTTAGACAGAGGGCTTGTTTCTGTACATATGGATCCTCAAATTTTCGTCAATTACAAATAATCTAATTTAAAAAAACCCCAAAACAACCTTTTAAACAAGCAGTATGTCTTCTCAAAGCTCTCTCCCCCAACTTCATCCTCTTCTCTCAGCTGGTCCCAGCTTTGTGTTCCTGGCATCCATCCCTGCTGACCCCTGGCTGCCCTCCAGCCCGGAGACTGGTCGAGTGCTGCTGCAAGTCCCAAGCTGTGTAAATTCAGAAGAGAGGGATCATAAATGAAACTCAAACATAATTAAATCTGTTTGTGTCCTTGTTATTTTCCCACATTGCTTTGCACAGTATCTGCCCTGTGTAGTCCAAAAGCCATTCACTATGGATATTAAACATGTAAGTTTGAAGCTGGTGAGAGAAAAAGCAAGTGAAGTTGATCTTTTCTCCCCTCCCTTCTGAAATGGAGCTGCTCAGAATTTCCAGAAGGCTTAAGGAAGAAGGTAATATTTTAATTGCATTGCATTTCTCCAGCTGAGATTAATAGTCCTGTCAGTGTAGGAGATGGCACAAAGCTGAAATACACAGGAAAATGCACAATAAGAAATACAAACCTCACTGATGTCTCTGAAGGGTCAAATCCTGCTCCTGTGAGTCCATCCCTGGCTGTGCACTCTGGGGGTTTAAGGCCAGCTGGTCATGGCTGTGTTTGCTGCAGGTGGACTAGATAAGGAACTGTAGGTTCCTTCCAGCTGAACTCTGTCCCCTGCAATATAAATGTGTGTATGTACATAAATATAAGAACTTGCTCAGTAATTCCTCGTGGAAAATCTGTAACTTTTGTGGAAGGAAAACATTTATAACTGGGTCTCTGGCTGAGTCATCTGCCAGGGCACAGAGGAAGGGGAGGTGCTGCTCTTGGAGCTAAACAGCAGTTACTTCACTGAGTGGGTATCAGGGGGCTTGAAGGTCTCTCCTGGATTTACCTGTAGTGCTACTTCAAAATCTGGTACCTCAGTTTCAAATGGTGGCTGGTCCCCTCTCTAATCACTGTTCTGCTGGCCTGGGTATGCATCACTGCTTCTGTTATAAGCCTGAAGGGCATCACAACTCAGTGGGAAGAGGTGTTGCTCTTAGATTTTGGGGGATTTTTTTTTGCCCTTCAACATTCTCCATGTGGGCTCTTCATCTTATGCTGAGGATTTAAAAACAAACGAGTCTTATTGTAAGAGAAGAAATATTAATGACAGAGGAAGAAAACATCAAACTTTGCTATTTGGTGTTAGGTCCTTGGAGTGTTTTTCAGTTCATGTTGTCAGCTGGTGGGGGGAGCTCAGCCCAAACAGATGTTCCTGTTCTCCACTGGAGTCCCACAGCACAGGAACAAAAAGGGATTTTAAAAATTTCTTTTTTCATTGCTTATATCCCTCATGAGAGCGTGAGTGATGTGAAACTTAGTTTCTACGTTACCAGAGAGAAAACAGCTGTTTCTGTGAGCTCCAGATTTCCAGTAATCCTTCTGCTTAGCACTGTGTTGAAATGCCTTGCTGCCAGCAAGAGTCAGTGGTGCCTGCAGAGGGTGGGCTGAGCTGGTTTTGGAGGGTACCTTGTAGCCTCAGTGCAGGGTATTGGATTTATTTGTGTAATCAATAGGCTTTGTAAATTGAGATTACACTGGGCAGCATGGTCACTTCAAAGTTTTTAGTAAGTATGTGTAACAGGGTTAGGGAGTCTTAAGATATGCAGCTAATTTGTTTCTCTTAGAGGACTGATCATGTGGGATGTATGGTACAAACACTTCCTATGCATGGAAGTTGTCAAAGATCTCTTGGCTAAAAGGAAGAAAAGATAGGCTACTTAGAAATAATAAACGATATCAAAGTTTGTCATTTTAAGAGGAGAAAGGATAACTCCAAATTTTGGTGAGGAAGTCCTAGGTACAGTCTCCTGTTTCTCTGCAGCAGGAGAGATGGATGTGAGCTTAATCTCCTGGTTTTATTCCCACTGGTGAATTCCAGTCGTGATTCATTCTCACTAATGAGATCAAAGCACAGAGTTCCCCTTCCACTAACACACTACCTCAGAGACATTAATTGCTTCTCTCAAATATATATATGTTGGCAAAGCCACAGGACTTGGTTGTGTTATTTCAGGTGCTTAACCAACCTTCGAGCTTGAAAAAACACATGATTTATTCTGTTGCACTTGGTGCCAAAAGAATCACTGAGGGGTTACACTGCAGCTCAGCTGATGGGAAGGCAAACCCTGGCAGGTAGCAGCTCCCTGTGAGCATTGCCAAAGGTCAGGCCTGGGCTGGGTGGTGGGGCTGATGTAGGACATGCTGATAGAGATAAGGGTGATGAACTTTTATTTTTGAGCTTGAGAAATTGATAGGGCAGCAGAACTGATAGAAATGTAGTGTAATGCCTTTCTAAATGGGCTTAAATAGGATTGGCACTGGAAAGGTGTTGGCAGCCCATAGAGTGTTCACTTCTACCTTTGTGAAATGTTCATTGCAACTGGTTCTTGCTGCTGCCATGACTCAGGCTGACCTAGAGGGCAGTCATTTTTCTTTAACAGCCCAGGTTGTGGACAACATTGTTCTTAAAATGTACATAAAAAATTAAAATAGATAAGGTCCAGTTGTTTCATGATGCAAGCTAATTTCCAACAGATGTGCCTTGCAGGTGTAGGTGATCAATGCTTTATGACAATCCTGTTTCTAATTTTCCTCTAATTTCCTTGATTGCTTACAAGTTAATTCTGTGTATGGTGATAGAAAGACTCGAGAATGCAGTTTCATCAGCTAATTAAGAGGAAATCAACATATTTCAAAGGGTGGTAAAATAGTTTTTACTTATATTTTCTTGAGTTGTACCTGCTTTTTGAAGTTCCTTTTTCTTCTTTTGAACTCCGTGCTCATCAAACCTGTAGTGTAATTGCAGTTGGCTACTGAATTAGAAGGTAAACAGCAGTTCACATGCTAATCAAGAACTGCTTTTTGTATTTCTGAATCCATCAAACACCTTTGTGCTGCCTGTGCAAGGAATGCTGAGACTGAGGCATGATTTGGTTCTGGTTTGCTAAGGAGTTTACACGAGTATGAATATAATTGCACCTCTTTTTGCCAATTGATTTTATTGCAGTGCTTAATGGTTTGTTGAATAGTTTATAGGATAATGAATGTCATTTCCTTGTATTATACTATAAATAACTTGGGAAATTTTTAATTAGGATAATCATGGTAGCTTTCTCTACTGCTGTAATCAAGCTTTGCTTTCTGAATCCAAGAACTAAAGTAACATCTATATCACGTTAGACCAATTACGTTTTTCTAGAGACTACGAGATTGTTGATTGTATGTTTGGGGTGTTTTTAACAACATTTCCCTTCTTGAATTCGGCTCTACTTCTGTTGAACTGATAATTAGCTCCAGTGGAGGAATCTTATTTTCCTATTCTGATTAGAAGAATGCAGAGGACAAAAGTTTGATTCCAGGTCAGATTTTGGAGTTTGGCTTTCTGTGGCTTTAGAAAAAAATTGGTAATTTCCTAGCATAGTGCTTAAAGATATTTTATAAGCCTGTAATGTTGCATGCTTTCTTTAGTTTAGCTGTAATCTTAGTCTGCTAACAACTTCAGAAATTCAAAATACAGAGAAAAGAGAAGCAATTAAAGCTAAAGTTTGCAAGTGCTTCAAGTACTGCACGGAATGATCTCCTGTATGGGAGAATCTCTATGTGCGTGATCCTGTGGCCAGCACAGCTCAGAGGTGCTCAAGGGTCCCCAGCTCCAAAGGGCTGGCAGGATGGCAATGTGCAGCTGCACTAGAAGGTTTCAGTTAATGCCTCAATTCCAGTAACTTTCTTCTGCTTCTGGAGTTTGGAGAACAACTGAAGAGAGCAAAAGTGCTCAGGGCTTCTTCAGTGACTTTAAAACACTTCATTTACCTCTTCAGCTCAGCTGAGAATCTGTAAACTGGAAAGCCTTAAAAAGGTGCGTGTGATTTGTGACAGAAACATTGTTCTGTGTCTGACGTGTCTTCTGGACCCTCTTCACCCTTCTGAAGGGGTGACCCAAGGTGTTGCACATAGTAACAGAATGGTGGGTGTTGACACTTTCAATATCATTCAGTTCCAAACCCCTGCCATGGGCAAGGACACCTTCCACCAGCCCAGGTTGCTCCAAGCCCCATCCAGCCTGGCCTTGGACACTTCCAGGGATGGGGCAGCCACAGCTTCTCTGCCCAACCTGTGCCAGGGCCTGCCCACCCTCACAGTAAAGATTGATAGAGCATCAGAGGTACTTATGTTATTGTTAATTATCCCCTGCCCCATGCCCATCTCATGCTCCTGTCCCTGGAGGGTGTTCTTTTTTGGGTGTTTCAGAAGCTGTAGGCTGGAAATGTTTTCAATTAAGCAGACTAATCAGAAAAAAGCTTGTCAAGAAGTGGATCATGTTGCCTGTATGTGGAAAACTTACCCCTTCCAATGCAAGTTTTATTGAAGTAGAGGGTCCTTGAGTTCATGAAGGAATTATTGATGAGAAAAAGTGTAACTCAAATTTTGCTCTTTTGAGCAAGAAGCTGTTTTCTACCACCCCCAACTTCATTAAACATTTGTTAGGTTTCTGTCTTACCATGTTGCAATCTTCTAAACAATGACTGTTCTACAGAAAGGCTAACTCCTCTTCCGCACAGAAACCAGAAATGTAGATTCAGATTTAGTTTCCTCTATTACTTTTGTAAAAGTGACCTGGCTTACATTAAGGGCTGCCTGTTTTCCTGCTTCTGCTGTGAATGACAATGTAAATATCCATTTCATTGCTGAGATTGGGAAACTGTTGATGTGTCTTTCAGCGTGTTGCAGAAGGTTCCTTGAGCTCTGTGGCCACAGCGCAGGTCCCAGGCAGGGCTCGAGCTGCTTGCTTGCTGCAGTGCTGCAATTATGTCATCAAGCCCAAATCTAAACATATGGTCACTCCTGTAAAATGCAGAGCCTGAGAAAACTGGGGAGAGATGATGAGTCAGAATGAAATCCAGTGGAAATGCAGAGTTAAATGTCAATGTCTGCATTGTGCCTGGTTAATGTTTCACAGGAATGCCATCAACTTGTTACAGAGCCCAGAGGATTTACACATTTTTCTGACAGATGATCATGATTCCCATCAGGGCACTTAATGCCAACATCTGTAGGGTTCCACCTAATTTGGGAAACACATATTCTGGTCTCTTCAAAAAAGAACAACACTTTGTGTGTTCCAGGAAATGCTCGTTGCTTTGGGGTCATTGCAATTAGGGTTTTTTTTTCATGGGGTGCCATGTGGTACCACTACACTTCTTCCTTTTGGCTGCTGGTTTTAAATGGAAGTTGGCAGATGCTTCTGGTCTTGGCACCACAGTGAAAAAATGCTTTTGATAATAGTTCTGAGTAAACACTTGAAAATAGATCATAACCATGTTCCTTAGGAAAGTTTTGGTCATGCTGTCTGTGCCTTATGGTTCAGGAATGTGGGGAATGTGTTATATACAACAGCCTTATAGCCAAACCATCACTTTCTCTAAGTGCCACTGTATTATTTTATTATAATTTTATGCCTTTGCTGATCACTAGGGGAAAATCTCTCAAAATGTGTTTTCTAACCTTCTTTAAGTCATGGCCAATCTAGACATTAATGCATGAGGGCACCTGTATAAACATGGCTTTTTCCTGCATCTCTTCTAACTTTGTCAGGGGTGGTGAGGATATTCCTGTCAGCCTTTGCTTCGTTTTGCTAAATAAATATATTTCACTTGATCTCTTCTCTTGACAATCTTCATTCCCCAGATATTGTTTCAGAAAGCTGGAATTCTAAATTTATGTAAATGTGCTAGTACTCAAGGAAACAAGTTGTACTTTGTGTTTGTGTGGATTAGTTTTATATCTACAAATATAGGTGTGTGATACCATTGCTGCAAGTTGGGTCAGAGGTGAGTGCTCTTCTGCCCTTCTGTGGGGAGCACTCCAGGAAACTCAGGGAAGTTGTCCTGGTTCATGATATATTTGCATGCCTACAGGAGGAAAAAGCTGACCAGAAATTATGAAAAGTGACAGCAGAATTTCTCATGAATGAGATTTTGGAAAAATGACAGAAAATGGAGGTAGTGGGAAATGGTAGCTTGGTTTGGGAAGGAAATAAAAAAAAATCCAAGAGGTTGTTACTTCTAGGTTGCTCATGAAATGACTTTCCTGTGATTTGGGTAGTTCTGCAGATTTCTTTTATTCATCACTTTTAAGTTATGTAAAGTAACTATCTAGGTTAAGTTTGGTGTTGCTGTATTTTAATTCATGCAGTGCTTAAAGCTGTTACCTTCAGGGTTGGGGGAAAAAATCAGAATATTTCGTGAAGTGATGTCTCATGTTGTTGGTGTTTGACTTTAGCATGACTAGAAAAACTTAAAGTATTTTTACCTGCCACAGAAAGCTACTTGGGATATTTTTAAAATGTTTGCTTTTGAACAATAAATGTACTAACAAGTACTGAAATATCAGCTTTGAGGTTGTCTTGGTCCTGTGTTCTTTTGACGAGATGAGAAAGCACAACAGTGCCTATCAGGGAATCTAATCAGAACTAAAATGAACTTTCAAGCCACTAAAGTGAGTCTCCCCCAGCTGATTAGGAGCAGCTTTGAGTTAAACAGGAGTGATGCTGCATTTTGGTTGTGAATGATGAATAGGGCCTGAGTTTCAAAGGTTATTTTCTTTGTCTATTTGATGCAAACTCAGTGTAGTACTGATAAAAGGATCTTTCTGACTCACCTGGTTCCTCTGTGGATTTGAATGAGCAGAGGTCCAGTTTCTAAGTGCATAAGAGATGTTTCACACAAGTAACTCCTCAAGCTGTTTTTTGTTTTGCCTTCATCCTGAGAATTTTTAATATTTGTAGTTGTCTCTATTTTCATGTCTTTCTTGACTGTTTTTATCTCAACATAATTTCATCTTGATTTTGCTTCATTAACAGCAGCCCTCTGGTACTAGTGGTCTTTTCCCTCTTCAAATGAGAGACTTATTTCTTCCCAAGGGCTTTTCTAAAGCATCATTAAATCACAGAATACTCTGCGGAAGGGACCAGCTAGTCCAACCCCACTGCCATAGGCAGGAACACCTTCAATTACATCAGGTTGTTCAGAGCCTTTTCCAACATGGCCTTAAAGTTTCCAGGGATGGAGCATCCACAGCTTCTCTGGACAACCTGTGACAGAGCCTCACTACCCTCACAGTTATGAATTTCTTCTTAATATGTGATGTAACCCTGCCTTTTATCACTGTGAAGCCATTTCACCTTGCTCTGTCACTCCATGACTTTTTCCAAAGTCCTCCTCTAGTTCTCCTGTAGCCTCTTTAGGTCTTTCCAGAGCTTTCTCTTCTCAAGGCTGAACATCCCCAACTCTTTCAAGCCTTTCCACCTAGGAGAGGTACTCCAGTCACTCATCATGTTTGTGGCCTCCTTTGGATCATGTACGGACCACAAATGATCTTGTTTGTAAGAAATGAGAAGGGAGATGGTGTCCAGTGACATCTGGGCCAGTGCAGAAATCCGTGAGGATCAAACAACATCCTTGCTGAGGTCAGGCACAGTAAGGGAGTGAAACGATGACAGGTGGTTTCCATGCAAGTGTCCAATGAAAGCCTTAAGAAGACCTAATTTTTCAGAGGTAAAATCAGAGGAGTTTGGAAGAGCTCTGGAAATAGGTTTGTAACTCATATTTGTCAAGTGTGAGGGCTTGGACTCTTCCTCCTTAGTGCGCACAAATCCATGAATCTCACAGCTGCTGAAGGTAAAGTTTATTTGGCAGGGTGGATTCATCTCTGGAAAGTTAAACTGGTCACATGTCCCCCAAAAGAGGGAAATTACAGACCCAGCTCTATCTCCTCACTCTGCACATTGCTTTGTGTTGTGCCCCTTTTAAACTAAAATTGTTCCCAGTGTGATCTTTGAATGAAAGCAAAGCCAAGGGCTGCCCCAGGTCTGGGCTGGGGTGAAAGGCTGCCTGATGTGGATCTCCAACACCACAGGAGATAGAAAGAGCTAAAAACATCTGCCAAATGCAAACCAGTGGCCAGGACAGTGTAAAAAAAAAAACCTTTGTTTTGTGGAGCAGAGCATGCAGAGTTTGCCTGTTTGTGCCTCAGTCCGTGGGGATGAGGGGAATGGTGTGCAGAGATCTCAGCAGAGCCCTGGCTCCTGCTGAGCTCACCTGGAATGTCCTCAGGAGGTCTCACTCTGCCCCTCCAGGGGCTGCTTAAAGCTCATCAGTGTTTCCAGCTGGAGCTTTTGGGAAAGTCATGGTCACCTATATTTGACTTGCCATCTCCTCTGTTTTTTATCATAATTAATAGAATTTGACATTCCTCAGTCCATTTAGCAAAGCAGTTAATAAATAATGTTCGACCAGAGCATCTTATCCTGTTTGTATTCAGATTTTTGTTGATGGAAACTTTCAGTTTTGAAGCCTGCTTACAATGTTAAAGTCATCTTTTTATTCACTCAAAAGGCACATTTCCAAAACATTTTCAAATATCTAGCATGTCTCAAGGGATCATTGAAATATCTTTAAACAGGTGGTGTGAGTTAGTCTTCCCCTGTGTATCCAGTTGCATTCATCACCTTAGGTCATCTTCAATATTCATGTCTTCTACTTGGAATTGCTGGTTTTTGTCCTCAGTGATAACATGTGATTTTCTTCAAAATGAACCATATGGTTTATTCTTGCAACATTGCCCTTAAAATCTCTTGGTGTTTTTTTTTCTCTAGTTTTTGTATCTGCCAGAATTTGAAGGCTTAGTTTTGCTTAAACTTTCTCAATATTTATAATTAATCATCACTAGGTAGCAAATAACAAAAATATTTTATTTGTGCAGTTACACAAATGAGTTCTCAAACATCTATAGTACCTTGTTGGATGTTGCCTAAAATTTCCTCCTAAGCTATCACAAATTTAGTCTTACAATGGGATCTTTGGAAATATCTTTGAAACTGTTGCTGGTTTTTTTGTTGGGGTGTTTTTAGCAGGTTTTTTCTACCTTTAATGCCACTGCAGGAAATGAAACTAAGAAAAAAGTTGTTTAAAAAAAAGTGTCCTTGAAGTGTCAGGATTGGACAAGGAAAGTTATGTCCTGTATTGTTATCAGTCAAGAAGGAGGTAAATGGTGAAAAACGGTTCATTTATTAATTCCTTACCCCTGAGTTTAGTTAGTCTTGGTTTGATCAGTGTTAGTCTTCTGGTATGTGAACTTGTTTGCTTACACTTTAAAGCAGCTTGTTTCAGGATGATCATTTTCCTTTATACTAATCAGCCCACAATGGCTTAATGAGGAGTAGGTTTGAATAACTTAAATAGTCATGAAAGCAAAAGCTGTGAGGGAAGGAATGGACTTCTCTTAAGGTGAGAAGGTGACCTTCTCTGATGGTCTCAGAGTTTGGATGGTGGCAGGGAGGACTTTCCTCCAGCTCAGGTGGTCTCTGAGTGCGCTCAGCAGTGAAGCCACACAAGGTGCTTAATGCCAGTGTAACCCAACTCCATGGGCTGATTTAGTCCCTAAATGATGGTGTAATAGAATCTCCCATTGAATTCAAGAATGAAATTTTCACCACACTTCTGAAGTGGAGGTAAATACACAGATCTTTGGAACTATCTTAGGTATTCGTGTGCCCCAGTGACTGCTGCTCAAACACATCTCAGTAGGTCTTATCTAGATTTTAAATTTTTTTTTAAAGATAAAGAGGATGTGTCACTATTCTGCTACAGGTGTGCTTTCTGTGAAATAGCACTTTAAATCTACTTGAGTGTCATTATGGAAAATACTCAAACAGTTTAGATCTTAATTGATATTAATAGGAATAACCCTCAATGACGTGAACTTGGCAAGCCAGAAATTGCAGCTGTTCTCAGCAGTACTGGCAGTAACAAAGATAATTAATTGTTTTTCCCTGAGAGATATATTTAGATTGTGCAAACTAAATATTCCATTCCCTGCACCCTAATTCAGGCTTGTATTTGTTCTGCAAATACAGCAAGTGAAACTAAAGTTAATATTTTCTGACTGTCACACCATAATTTGAGCCATTGTGATTATTTTTGAGAACCAGAATATTTAAAATATTTATTACACAAGCCTTCCAGTGATGACTTAATACTGTACATGTTTTTTGTAGCATAAGATAAGTAGCAATTTGTGCTTTTAAAATTTATTTTTTTAAAAATCAATTTATAAGAGCTGGTGCTTGACCTGGCCCCAGCAGTAATGGGCAAGTGGTACCATACTGAATATAGCAGAGCATGTGTTATTGGAAGAGTCTTAGACAAGAAGTATTCCTGAGAGAACACAATTTCATTTCCTAAGAATTTAGCATTATAATCCTCCTGGATTATTAGAGAATATGCATAGGTTCAGTCTTGAAGTGCTTGAGGGTGTATTAATTGCACTGTAAGATGTTAAGACCTGTGATGCAAGAAGCCTTTGCCTGGGTTATTGACTGCCAGGCATGAATTTCTTTAAATTTTCCCTACAATGTTGTTCAGAGTGGGAAAGAATCTTCGTGGGGACTTCCACTTTCAAAGTTAAGTGGGCTGAGCACTTGGGGGAGTATTTACTTCTGGTCTGGTTCTTGAAGCTGTAATACATCCACCCCCAAGACTGTATTTTCCTCTGCTTTAAGTGTGTGGGTTTTATTAACACTTATTTTAACAGTGGTTGTAAAACTCATGCATTTAAATGCAGTTCTGTAAAGCGATGGCTTTCTGAGCAAGAGTTTCTCTGGCCAGTTATTTATTTCTACACTACAAGATAGGTGTAATTTTGTCTATGCCAATAACACCCCCACTGAAAGTGTAATATGCATGGGATGCTCTGTTGTTTGCTACAGCAGTCACTTCCCATTACAGGTTTTAAATCAATGATATCCTAAAAGCAGGGGAGCTGCCTCAGGTTGAGCAGAGCATCTGCCCTCTAGCAGCTCCACAAACCTCCCTCGTAGTCAAGACATGAGGATTTATTTCCCCTAAAGTAATGTGGCACTAAGCCACCCGTCTAAACATTTACCTTTGTGATGTAAATATTTCCTAAGCTGAGCTTCTGTCAAATCCTGCAGTTATTTGTGCTGCTCAGTGAGAGACGTGGACTTCACTGCAGGAAAATGTGTCAGTTATGAATGGGGTGAAGGTCTTTTTTTTTTCCACTTGCAATTTAAATGAAATCTAAATGATCCATTGTGCCCTGCATGCAGTGAAAGCAATAGGTATAATGGCAGACTGATTACATATAATTAGCAGTAGCAATTACTTGAATGTTAGGTCTTGTCTTTGCTCAGCCTGCTGCCCAGAAAAAACTAGTGTATTCAAGGAAGTTACTTGAGTTTGTCAACTGAGTTAGCTCAGAACCCCATTTCTCTGGATCTCCCTTTGTCATTTTTACCATTATGTCTGCAATATAAATTCATGTTGTACAGTCTCTGCTGGCGTTCAGGTCTGCATCTTTTCAACAACAGTGGCTTGGAGAGGTAAAACTGCAGAAAGGACAGTTCTTACTAATCTTTACTGTTCTCAACTAATCTCTGGCTAGGGGAAACATAAAACTATGATGCCATTTAAAAAAAACAAAGGTGAACATGTAAGAAGCATTGTTATTGCTGTGGTCATAGATCAGGCCAAACCACCTCTTTGTGGGGTATGTATTGTACGTTCCCCAGGACTCTTCAAGGGTTGCCTCTGCTCCAGTGATTTAGTGCAGTTGGTGAGAGCAGCTGCAAGAAATAACCAGTTCAACACCAAAGAAACAGCCTCCTTGGTAATTCTCTCACTCAAAACCCCTCACAAATGAAATCATTCTGCTGCAGAGCTCCAAAGCCTTGTCTGTCTGCTGGGGAGAATTGCCTGCTCGTGTGGTTCTGCATCTCTTTTCTATCCTGCTGCTAGAATATAATTAAAGTTGCTAAAAATACATGTTTTCTAATATTTTTTTTTCAGTGTAGGCATCTGCTGTTACTCTGCCCTCATGGGAGGAGGTGGTATAGAAATGGATGTCACTTAACTCCATTAAGTGGTCTTACTGCATGGGGATATGAGAGCTCCTTATTTATGGCCTGATCCAAAGTTCTGTGAAGCCTTAAAATTTCATATATATATTCAAGGTAACCTGATAGCTTTCTTAGTTTCACAGAAGTATTTTTTCACCCATCAGAAGAGAGAAGAGTTCTGAACTGTGAACCAGTTTTGTGCTGGCCTGGGAGAATTTACATTTTTAGAGCTAAGGAAATGAGTAGAACAAAAATGAGTAGAACAAACAGGGCCATAATTACTGTGCTTTTACAATACTGACATTGTATCTAATTATGGTTTAATCTACAGAACATACTGTTTGTTTAATGATCGCAGCAGAGAGATGTGTTTGCATCACCTGGATGTAGCTGAGAGTGACTGACAACACTGTCAGGGGTGTGAGAACTGACAAAAGTTGATGCATTTTACAGGATAAAATGTGGTTCACCTTCTGTGTGCGTGAAATCACCTAAGAGTGAGCAGTGAAAAGCACCTCAGTGTGAAGAGACTGTATTCCCTTTGTGTGTGGTAAAACCAAGGCATGATTTTATTTGCAGCTAGCAAAGCTGGTAATAAAATCCTTACACCCCCCCCTCCTGAGGAAGAGAGATCTGCTATTGCTAACAAAGGTTAAATATCCATTATCCTTTTGGCCTGCTAAAATGATGCTGTCTGCAAGTTTGATCCTGATCTTACTACCTGATGGTGTCTTTTAGTTTTTATTTAAATTTGCCAATTTTTCTTAGGTACAAACCTCTTGATTTCCTCTCTTGCCTCCTCAGCCATCATTTGAATTGTAATTATCTTTTCCCTACATGTGGAAAGTCTCAAAAGTATTAAAATATATTTTGGATAGAAGAGAGGGGATAAAGAGGAGCGTGAGTTTGTATTTGTGATGGATTTTCTCCAGCCTGTTCTGTGGTGCAACCTTCCCCTGTGAAACCTGGATTAGGTCATATTTTTTCAGGTGTCCACTCCTTGTTCAGCACATCAGGTTTGTGAGCTTAATTTCCATGACTGCAGTGGAACTTCCTAAAAGTTAGGATTGCTCTGGCCACCCTTCAGTCCTCAGAAACCAGGACAGTTTGGCGAAGGCAGTTATGTTAAAAATTATTTTTTTTCCTTCTCTTTGTACAAGTAAAATCTTCAACGTGTGTGTGTAATCCTTCATGCCATCCTATCGATTCTTCCCCTGATGCTGTCTTTAGTTCCCTAATTGCCTGTTTCTCTTGCCCATCCTGTGTGACACAAATAGCCTCAGGGACAGCAGGGATTTGAGAAAGCAATAGCTGAGGCAAACCTTTCCCACAAGAGTGCTGCGTTGGAATTGAGTGTTTCCTCCAGAAGGATGTGGAGCTCTTTGTTTGTCAAGTGTCCAAATGATTTGACAATAAACTTTTAAAAGTATTTCTACAAAGTACCTTGATAATATTGTATCAAAAATTGTCTTTGTTTTCCTTTATATCTGTTTTGATAGGTCTTTCTACATTATTTTTTCAAAAATACTGGCTAGTGTTTATTAATTATATTAAAATGTCACTTGGATAAACCAGAGGAATAATTACCTAAGCTCATAGTTCAAGTTTGGTTTGCTTCTGAATAATTCAGTACTTCATATGTGCATATATATGATTGTTTTCAAAAATGTTCATGTTTCAGAACATCAATAAATACATTTTTGGTTTTTTAATAGCATTGAACATTTCAGAATGATAGTATTTGATTTTCCTTGCATACTGAGCAATGGTGATCCTAGACTGCAGCCTAAGGCAAGAGCTCATTTCTGCAAGAAAGGTCTTTTCAGAGGAGGGTGACTGTCATCTTCCTTTAAAGATAAGGGTTTTGTTATCAGTCTCAACTTGAAGCTTGTGATGGTCTTCTCATCCTTTTATTAGTCCAACTCTTCTCCTTAGTGTCAAAGCTTTGACCATTTCCTCCTTGTTTCCAAGGAGAAAATGGACCCATGGGCTCATTAATCCTCCAGGTTGTTACTCAAGGCTCCCCCAGTGCCATTCCTGCTGTCCTTGGGGGACAATAAATTCAAGCAGGGGTAGTTTCAAAGCTTGTTTGAAGGTATCTGGGTCACACCATGCTGATCCATCTGTTACTTTGATGGCATCCTTCTTTTCAATGTGGCCTTTTCAGGTGGAATGCAAGCTGCTCTCCTAATTACAATTTAAAATTTTCCAGGAGCAACTTTTTGCTAAATATTGCATCTTGCTACTAGTGAATGTGTTTGCCTACGTGGAAAATCACATTGAAGACATACTGACAGCAGCAGCCAGAATCACAATGTGTTGCTCTCCATCTTCAATGGATACATTTCTAAATTACACCTTAAATTATCAGTGTTGGATCATGCTATGAGAAAAGTCAGACCTGAACTGCTAAAAGATCACCATTTTAACTACTTTCCCAACTGTTAAATTCAAATTAAGCCTATATTAGTCAACCCTTTGGTGTGTGATTGACTTAATTCTTACAATTTAACTTAGAACTATTGACTGGAGTTACTTAAAATAATGGATATGACTTCAGTAGGGCCCAGCTTAGATGTTGAGCCGTTTGTAGGTTAGAGTCAATTTGAATTTTTGTTTTGTAAGTTTTCATTATTGCCACATTTTTAATATTTCTCCTGAGTGTTTGTTTTTATTAAAGTTATGTGCTATCTGATTTGAATCAAGTGGTCTGTTAATAATCTGCTTTTAGGTGTTTACATAGACAGTATTTAGAAAGGAATTCTGGCTTGGGTGAGAGAATCAGGAGAACACCACCTAATAACTGAATTTAGTTTAAGGGTATCTTAGTATTTATTTAGTTTAAGGGTATCTTAGTATTTAACCCCATTTCCCTGTAGATTAATTATCCCAACATAAAACAAATGTGTATTAAACATATGTAGTTCCTTACAGAAGCAGATTTGGCTGTTTCATTTAATATAAATCTCTTGTTGCACAAAACAAAGCGTCGCATTTAAGATTTCTCTGGCCATTAAAACTGAATTATGAAATAGGCTTCCATCTGCTGTTGAAACCTGTTCATCATTATTTTGTGTCACTTTAAGTGGGATCATTCTGAAATATGCTCAGTGACAGCAGGCTTGACTCTCCCAGCTGTGAGGCTTTTGTAGGACAGAGTTGCTTTCTTAGCTGCAGAAATATGTTTATTGTCTTGTGATAAGCTTTTCTCCAAGAGTTTGAGTCTTGTTTCTCCTCCCTTGCCATCTTCGGCAAAATGATATTTTGTTCACATCCTTCAGTTGTGTGAGTTCCTTCCTGTGTCTTGTCCAGCCCATTGTGTTAATCACTCTGGGATCAATCAAGCCCTGCTATCCCTCAAGCCTGGCCACTGTCCCTGTGACACTGATCCTGGTTAGCAGAGCAGTCAGTGTGAGATGACTGGCACTGGAGCTACTGCAGAGTTGGGGCTGGGCAAGCAGAGTCCACTGCTGGGGCAGGTATGGGCTCTGTTGGGATAGATGAGCTAAAAACAGCAGGAATTTCACTGCTGCATTTAGAAACTGCATTGATAACCTCTGAAGGAGTTGGGTTGGGGAACCTCATGAGGTTGCTGTTGGTTCTGTGTGTTTTGAGGTTCTTTGAAGTTGCTGGTGTCTCCCAGTAGTTGCTGAGGACGTCTTGCACAGGCACAGTTTTGGTGTCTTAGTAATGAGGCTTGTAAGCCTGAGCTGCACCAAAAACAGAAATGCGAGTTTATTCCTCTGCATCTGAAGCTGCTGTTCTACTCAGAAATTGCAGAAAAGGCTTTCTCCTCCTCCTTAACGTTTACATTCTTGCATCTTTACATGCCACTGTGCAGGGATCTCAAAAGTACAAGAAGGAACTCTCTTCACACACAATTATGCACATTTCTAGAACCAATACACTCCAGCAAAACTGTATAACAACAGTTATAGCTAAATATCAACTAAGATATACTTAATAAAATTGGTGAATGCACACAGTTCTTATCTGTCTTAACTTTATTAATAGAGCTCTTCACTTGTATTATTCCACAGCAGGTTCTCCTATCAGGTCACTTTTGGCCAAGGTCATTTTGCAGACTCCATCATTATCACTGGGGCCTCTGTCTTGGAAACTGCTTCAGACTCCTTAGTCTGAAAACCTGCAACATGTGTGTTCCAACAGATTTTTTGTCTAGGGAAGTATCTCCTCCTTCCTGCTAAGTCAAAAGAGGTGAGACACAACCAAAGATTCTAAACAAACAACACCAACAACACCATGAAGCCAAAAGGTGTGAGGGAGGGGAGAAACTTCCCCTGAAGCCAAAAGAAGTAATGGAGTATATGAGCTCTTGGGGTTTTTCTTGAAGCATTTAGTTGCTGGGAGACTTTGATTTCAAGATGAAACTGGTTGGTATCCTACTGAAGTAGCAATTTTTGGCCAAGTTTATGCACATGTCTTACAATGAAGCAAAGAAGCAACCCAAGCACAAATAATAACACAGCCTCAACATCCTCCTCCAGGGGCCTAAACAAGATAGCCAAGAGGACTGTTCCATTCAGTCCAGACACTTTATAGCTCCTACCATACTGTTTTGGGCCTTTTTATTCTTTATGACAACTTATTGGTTATGCTTGGATTTTTTTTTAATGTAGTCTGAGAAGACTTATAAGAAAAAATGCTACCCTTAAAAGACATTAAGGATGTTTTTATCTACAACTGGCACAAAGATTTTTAATGATCAAATTACACATGAAGCAAAAGGCATGGAAGGAGAGCCAAATCTACCATGTCAAGAACCCCGATCTTTAAATTTGCTTTCTGTGAGCAAGCCACTGTCTCCAGCCTCAGAAACAGGATTGGCTTTGAAACTATTTCGGTGATGAACAGTTCCTTCTGTGTGTGCATTAAATTTTGGTCCTTGAAATTACTGTCTCTGGTCAGAGAAACAGGCTGTTGTTGAATTATTCCCGTTAGACAATTGTCTGAGTTACCTACATCTTATAACTGTATCTTTCAATGTTAGTTACCTGCTTTCTAAAGGAAAACTTAAAATTTTACTTTTATTGAAAGTGATGATAAGCAGAGCATAGATTTTTCTTTTCATTCCTACAATGTTCCTGGTGTCTCAAAATATTGCATCAGTTTAGTCTTGTTTCCTTCCTTATGTGGACAGATGTCACTCTACTGGAACTTGAAATGTTAGAATGAAATGATTTTGTTTTACATATAAAACAATGACATCATTGATTACCCTTTGTTTATCTAAATTAATTATCTTTTAGTATTTGTTTAAAATGTTCATATGTGAAAAATCAGTGATAAAACATCTGCTCAGCAGAGGGCTTATCAAAGGTATTTTAATAAGTTATGTAATGAATGTTTTGGCTTTCAAAAGAGAAAATATTGTGTATGGCATTTATTTAAACAACTTGTCTCAAGTCAGTATTTCCACCCCACTTTGAGAAAAAGAAGCACTCTTTGCTGTGACATTACAGTTATATTTGGAAGCTTTACAAGTATCAAAGTTGAAAGCATAATTTGGGGATCTCTAAGTTACAACAGTTAACACAGAGGAGATGAGAGGCTCATTTGAAGTCCTGCTTGGAGGCACAGCAAGCAGTGCTCTGTGTCAGGTTTGAAATCAGCTCTGGGTGTCTTGTGTGCAGTCCCCACCCGTCTGCTTGTGTCTTCTGCTCTTCAGCAGTTTCTGACAGACCTTTTTGGAGTTTTGATCCTGGGAGCAGCTGAAAAGCCTGAGTCTCGTCTCTGTTGAGCTTCCTGATGAAGCAGCAAGCATGTCTGTGTACAAGAAATGTGTTAATCAGCTCATCTCTCTGAGAAATTCTTGGGCATGTAGAAGTTTCTGTTGCTTCTCCTGTTGGACTTAAGTGTGTAGCATTTTTCTGTATGAGCTCTTGGTTATCATGTGAAGGTTCTTGCTGAGGTGCTTACAGTTCCTTGTAAAGACTTTTCCCCCTGTAAATTTATTGATTTTTTAAAGTCTTCTGTTACAACCCTTTCCACCTCTTGAGGAGGAAATGAAACAATATGATGAACACAGTATGATAATACAGACCAAGGTGGACAGACTTGGGGGGGTTTGTGTTTCATATGAATGGTTTTCTTGGAGATATTTTTGTTCTGTGCCATGGGGAAAAAGAGAAGACTTGTTTCAGTGGAAGCCTTGGAGGGCTTTCCACAAGTGAGAGAGTTTCCCCTTATGTTCTACCTGGCACTGTCTGTCAGCAGCTGAAAGGGCAAGTTGTTTACTCTGTTATGGGGCTTGTTGTTCCTTACACATGGAGGGATAAGTGATGGTAACTTTGACCCTCCATCCTGACATTAACATTCAGCCCAAGTCAGGCTGTTTGGAAAGAAGGACAACTTCACCCTGGGGAGATGTTTGTGTTTCCCTCGGTTTTTTTTTAAGGAGGTAAAAGATAATTGTGAAGAACTGGTTCATGGGGAGCTCATTGGGCCTTTAGCCTCCTTTCTGAATAGGACTACTTGGGGCAGAAATTGGCAAATGACAGAATTACAGGTAATATTCTTCTATTAGGGTCTCTCTGTATTAAAGAAGACATCAGGCTAGTCTGTAGGTTTTTGTGTTTGTGTTTTTGTTGTTGTTTTTTTTTGTCAGAGAACATCACTATCATGTGACTTTGTAGTTTGCTGAGATATGTGTTATTGTGTGACCCTTTGCTGATTAGGTAAAAATTGGCTCAGAAATATTTGGTTGTTTCTCATTACCGGAGTGTTTCTTAGGTTTTGCCGTCCATAAAGTGTGCCAAATTAAGTCTGAATAATAACTTTCCCTGGTTCAAATCCACAGGAGGGGACTCAGGGTTGACCCTGTTAATGGAAATGGTTTTGGCACAGAAAGAGCAAAAATGAACAAGAAACAAGGCTGTCCCTAGACTTGTCACCTGCCCACTTCCAAGAACACTCCAGGATTCCCATGGAACAGTAGATGTCTCTGGTCTTGTAGTTAATATTGATATCAATGTTTGCTTAGTCTGATCGCTAAGTTATGATAGCACAGAGCAAGTCTGGAAAACATGTAGAGTTCTTGTAACTGTGTGGTATAAATAAGGAATTAGTGTGGATATCGTGGAGTAGGGCATGGGCTGAGAACTGGCATGTCTGCTGCCAGTCAAAAGCCTGACCAGACTCCAAACAAGGTGCCTGTGACCTTTTTGGGAGGCAGATGTGCAGACTGAGGAAAACTTACACGTGGAATTGAAACATATGTGGCTTAAACTGAACATATGGTGCCTTTTCTGACTGCTACCTGTGTGTGTGCTTTGCCTATGGATAAAGCAATTAGTTGATTAGCAAATGCTGAGTAAATGATAACTAGTATGTCAGGAACTGAATAAATACACATGAAATATCCATATTCCTGTTTAGGAATGCCATTTACATCTGAACGTACTCACAGCTCTTTAAGCCCTTCTACACTGTGGAAGCACAAATCAGGGTCTGGTAGGTCTCTGGTAGAGACTTTTTTGGGTTCTGTGAATAAAACTTTGAACATGGCATTGTAGTGAACTGGGTAGGACAGAAATAAATGATTGCTTATTTTTAGACCCTGAATATAAAACTCCTTACTGTTTTGCAGGATTCATTCCAATGATTTTGTCTATAGCTTAGTGCAGCCAAATCATAAATGTTTTACTGTAGGCTGGACTCTGAAAATGTAGATTTAACTCAGAATGTATAAAAGGTTTGAGAAGTATTGTATAAAGTCTGAAAGTCATAAGTAGGAAGTGCTGTGCATGCTCTTTCTACCCATCTCCCTTTCAGTTACAGTAATTTAGGTTTTAGCATATGATGAATTCTGTCACAAATTGCTACTGGAATGTACTTTTCAGCTTTGGAGCAAGTTTTGCTGGAATTAATCTGCAAACCCTCCCATGTTTCAGTGAGAGATCAAAGAAAATCCCAAATGGAAAACATGCTCTTGAAAAGGGGGAGGAAAAAAAAAGTTCTGATTTCTTAAGCTGTTGTAATGAAGACAACTTAATTAAAATCAAAGCAAAACTAATTAAGAACTTTAAAATGCAAGTTTCAGGTTGCATAATATCTGAAAACATGGCAGAATGGGTTTACTGTCATTGGCAGAAGCTCCTGGTCATGCAGACAGGTGATCACTCACCAGTGGATCTGAGTGAAAAGGAACAGGTGCATTGCAGTTCTCTGACCACTCCTGTTGGCCTTTCTGCTCTTTTAGTCCTTCTACTCTTTCGCTACTGAAAAAAAAATTGCTATTTTGGCAGGCAATTCCTCTTCTCTCCCAGGAGTTTTGTCTGTCTGAAGCTTGGGACAAACCAGCTGAGAACTTAGATGTTTGTCTTTTTTTTTTATTCATGGATTTCGTGGTTCTTTCCTTGATCTTGCCATTCTCAAATGGCAAAAGGGGGCACGTTTGCACCCACATCCCCCTAGGCTATGTGCACCTTTTCTGAACTGGAAATTTAGACATGTTTTTTGTTACTTGAAACATGATGAAAATATCTTGAAGTGCCAAGTTTAATGAAACATTCTGACTTCACATCAATCTTAAGCTATTATTGTGAAAGCTTTAAAAAATTGTTATGCTGATCTTTTATCCCTGAACGTTCATTCACATCGTGCTGTATCCTATCAGTCAGAGGATTCTTTGTGCTTAGTGTGCACATGTGGTTTTTCTGCATGTTTAGTGAAAGCCTAATGAGCAGACTCCCTGCTACAACAGATCAAGACTTTATCAGGCTGAGCTTTACTCACTTTGAAAAGTGTTGCCATATGGAAGCTTTGCCTTTTGGGGCTCTCAGGTGCTCTCAGCAGATGGAGCTGGAAAGGCTCTGAACATGGAGCACCAAGATGTGCCATCGGAGGGTGGTGGTGGGGTCACCCAAGCTGTAGTAGAAAGCTGGCACTTCCAGAGCTGGTAGTGGGGAAGGGACAGTGCTGACACCTCCAGGGAAGCACAGCTGTGGAAACGAGCAGCTTCCCCTCGTGCCTGGCTCCTTGATAAAAGCAGTGACTAATTAGATTCACAGCAAATCATTTACAGTCTCAGGGCACAGCTGAAGAAGCGCTCAGTTGTATGAATGTCATCTCCTGTGCGGTTCCTTTGGAGAGCCCTGTTGACCTGCCCTTCATTACTGCATTCCCCCAAATAGGAAGGATCCAGATCCCTTTGACCTCTACCCATTCCTGTGATCATGGGCAGTGATTTTTTTTTTTTTTAGTCCTTATTTAGGAGCTGAATGTATGTTTGCAGAGGCATTGCCTTGTTAAGTGAGGAGCATCCCTGGTGTGGGCGCCCCTCACTCCCTGCCCTGTGTGTGCTTGGTGTTGGTTTGCCTTTTTTCCTTTTCCCCTTTTCTATTACCAACATAATGAAATTTTGGTTTTTCAATTTTTATGTAATTGCAGAAATTAGTTTTAATTGCCTTTCTAATGGAGATTTTGAGCTTTGTCCTCAAAATATGATTTTAAAAACAAACAAAAACCTCACAAACATGTTTTTGGCTCTAAAAATGTTAACTTTAAAATAAAAACACCAGCTTTTCTTTGTTGTGTGGTTTGGTTTTTTTTTTTTACTTCTAAGAGGCACAGACAGGTGTTTACAGCACAGGATAGGAGTGCTGTCCTCAGGGAGGCAAAGCTTTCATTTACCCACAGAGAGATGATTTCTAACCATCTGCTCTGGATCTCTCAGAATTGGGATGTTAAAATCATGATTTTCTCATCTGCGGGGAGCCTGTCTGTGCAGCTCACATATACAGGAGGGAAAAGTGTGAGTGGAGGTGTCACTGAAGACAATTGTTTCCTTCCCTTCCAAAGCCCTCCTAGATGACTTCTTTAGGAAGAGTGTTCTTGGTTTTGGTTTGTTGTTTTCTTGTGGTTTTTCTAACTCCTCACTAATTTAGTGCATGTTTGTGATTAACTGATCTGATTCTTTCTGTAAAGATAGCAACTGAAAATAAAGATTAATTCTACTGTTATGCAAAAGAAAGTTTAAAAAAAAACCACTTTCAGAGCCAATAAAACCTTGAGTGAATATTAAGCTGCTTTATTCTAAACAAGATCTATTTTTCAAAGTCTTTTATGTTAGTAGCATTTTTACTCTGTTAGGTTTTTCTTGAGATAGAGAACATGAAAACCTTACATCTCCATAATTTCTAAATTGTTGCCTAAAATGCAAACAAAAAATTTAATAGTATGGAAACAGCTAAATTTTTTAATAAAATAATTTGGAAAACAAGACTTTTTTTCCAAGTACACACTGAGCTATGTATGAAATTGTTTTTTAGACCATCTTTATATCCAGTTACTCAGTCTCTTTACACAATTTTTGCCCAAAAGAGGAACAAATGCAAGATTTATTTGTGTAGACAGATGTGACCATGTGCAGATCTGAAAGAACTTGGTGCACTAATAAGCAAGGCATAATCACCCTGCCAGTCTTGGTTCCAGGCTCTCATTACTTTGGGGCATGGTGATAGAATCACAGAATGACTTGAGCTGGAAGGGACCTTAAAGACTATTTCCAACCCCCCTGCCATGGGCAAGGACACCTTCCACCAGCCCAGGTTGCTCCTAACCCTGTCCAGCCTGGCCTTGGACACTTCCAGGGATGGGGCAGCCACAGCTTCTCTGCCCACCCTCACAGGGAAGGATTTCTTCCTACTGTCTAATCTAATCCTGCCCTCTGTCAGTTTAAAATTGGGTAGAAGACTTTCCTGTTCCAGAAAACTCCTTGTTTGAATGTCTTTTAGTTGGGCATTTCAGGTGTTGTTCAAGAGGTCTCCATCTGATTCCTGTTCATCCAGTCCAACAGCAGCTCTGTTTGGATGTGCCTTGACTGGCAGTTGACACTGAGAAGTGAAAAGAAACTTTTTACTGGGGGTAAAATATAAAACAAAGGGAATGTGGCAGAGGAGAAAGGTCTTTAAATTACTGGTGGTGTGGCCTTATTTGTTTTCTTGCACCTCTGCTTAAAATTTAACACTTCCAAGAGTGTGTTGTTAGGGACTCCAGAGACTGGGGATCCATTCCTTGTATCCTGTTGTTGTTTCCCTCCCTGCTGGAGTTTCTTGGATAATCACAGGATTTAAGGATGGGGTTAAGTACAGGCATTGCACCAAAACAACTACAGAAGGGCTGATGTGGACATCTCCCAGGGATTTCACTGCCAGGTTTTCCATACTTGAATATCTAGGCTGAAATTCTTTATCAGGTTCAAATGTGCCTTTTCTTGCCACTGGGCTCTGCTTGCTGCAGTAAATAATTAGACTTGGAGTCTTTACATTTGACATAAATGACAGCATAGTTTTCTCCTTTTACCCAGTTATAGTAATTTAGGACTTGAATAAGGAATCAAGTTTTCTTCCCATACAGGTGTTGAGTGTGTCTCTGTAGAACCAGACACCTGTGTAACCCTGACAGTATAGATGTTTTCTTAACTTTGCATTTCTATTTTGATTAGTGTTTTTCACTTAGCTATTTGTTCATAAATCTATAAAAATAAAATGTAGAAAATAATAATTTGAAAGAATTAAGAACAACTTAGACTCTTGAAGTATTTCTTGCTTGAATAATTATTCTAGAATGGTATAAATGAGTGGGCTTCATTGCTAGTCCTAGTTTTAACCAGGTCTGTTATAAACAGACATGTAATACACTGTAGTAGGTTTCCATAAAAAACCCCTTACATTTATTGTGGATTTCAAGAATACTGTAAAAACAAATATTAAACAGCTTTTTGCACATGTGTTGCTGTGTATCTTTGATGTGCTACAACTTGCCAAACTCCTACCCGCTCTCTGACTTCCAGGATGGTTTTTCAAGGCATGCTATCAAAGCAGGACCTTTAATCATCATCCTGAAAGCTTTAAACAAAATGATTTCCATGTGCATATCAACCTACACTCTCAATTATACAGTCACTCATTTTTCTTAAAGAAAATAAGCAACTTAAATGCCCGAGCACTGTTTGCTGTTAAGTCAAGGGCATAAATTAAGGTGTAACAAACATGCCTTGATGCTTACAGAGTTCTAGAAGCTGTGATGCAGTTGGCTTGAGTGAAGTGATGTATATCTACATAATAATTGCCAATTTGACTTATTTGAAACTGACTGCCATCAACAGTTCAGAGCCAGAGGTCTGCACACATGAAATGATTAAATGGTAACTTGAACAAAAAGCTCCTGTTGTTGTTTCCTGTACTAATGATGACCCCTTGGCTTTGGGGAGGGAGCTTAAACCAAGGGATACATCTGCAAGTGGATTTGGTGTGAATTGCCTCCTCCTCTATATCTTTGTGACAGTATTGACTCCAGTGAGGTTATTTCTCATTTGTGCCAGTGTAAGAATAATCAAGAAGCCTTTTCCCAGCAATCTGCAATGTAACCTTGTGGAAGGCACTACTGTAATTTATATATTGATAAAACGAATATAATACATTGCACGGAGGTTTTGTGAGCTCTAATTAATGTTAGAATAGTTTTACATTAAATAATGATGGAAGAGTCATGAGCTAATTAACTCTAGATCTCAAGGACATCAGACTTTGGTGGTTGAATGCAGCAGATACTGTGGGTGTGCCAGAATTCCAGAATTGCCCTCTTTTAAAAGCCATTGTTTTCAAGGTGCCCCAGGGTTGTCTTCAAATAGCTAAACCCTTTGTTTGCAAATCTGTCACGTGAAACATAGTTTTTATATGAAACTGATCTAGTATTTGATAATTAAACACATACCTAAAAAGAGTTTATATATGTGTGTGTATGCTTATTTAAGTAGACCTGTGCTTACAAACATGCATCCTGGAAAGTTTGATTGCTTGAAACAATTAAAGAATGTGTCCTGTAACAGGAGAGGTGAATGGGGTACCTCCCTCCTGGTAATGACAGTTTAAAAGCTTGTGGGTTTCTATCTAGATGAATGAACTGTCTTCATGGTGAAATATTTAGAAGAAGCCACCCTCAAAACCAGTTTTTCTAAAATTTTACTTCATGGAAGTATTTTACTCTAATGCTGTTCTTTTGTGGTTGGAGGGGTATGAGCAGCTCCCACTGCACCCCTGCAGAGGGATGTTTGGGATCTACAGCCTGAGTAAAAACATTGGGTACCATTAAACTACTACTTGAGGTCATTTCTATTGTTTGCCTTGATTTCTGGTTTCAGAATAACTTTATTTTCACTTTTCATTTTCAGTATGCCATCTTTCCCCCCTTCATCTTTAACCACTTCATTCTAAACCATTCTCATTTTCAGAAGAGCATCACTTGTGTGATGTGGGAGAGTTTCTGTGTCATGATCGTGTGACTTGTGTCTCCCAGACCTGGCTGTGTGATGGAGAACCTGATTGCCCTGATGATTCAGATGAGTCTTTAGACACATGTAAGTAAAGAAGGAGCCACTTTTATGTGTTTTTTTTCCTTTTAACTGTAACATTTATAGTCACACTATTCAATTGTGTCTTATAAATCCCGTGTAGATTTTTCCCATCATGGTGAACAGGTTACATTCGCTTTGCAGGTGAGAGACAAAAGAAATGGAAGAGATGGAAGGTGTTTTGGTTTTGTGCCACTTTATAATGAACTCTGTCACTACGTGTGTGTTCTCTGTGCTCTCGATGGGCTGGGAGGGCAGAGGCAAAGTCAGACACAGGGAAAATGTGTTCCTCTAAATACACTTAGGAGGAGGTGGGGTGGAAATGAACAGTGCAGAATATTTCCATTACATGTATGAAAATCATACAAACAACAAAGGGAAAAATGAAAGAAGATGTAAGAGCTATGAAGGGGAAGAGGAGGGAGGAGAGAAAGGGAAATGAGGGAAAGCTTTAATAAAACATATTTAATTATAATGAAGACCTTGGGTTTTTTAATGTGGCTAAGAGCTTCCAAACACCAGAGTAGCAACCTTACAGACTTTTTTCTTATCAGCTTTGTAGTCTCCTGATGAGATGTTGTTAAATCTTAATGTTCTTCTGTTTCCTGCATTCTGAGGAAAATGAGGGAATTTCCTGATTTTTATCCTGAGGAAAATCACTTAATGTAAGAGAAGAACCATGTATTTTGTATCAAAGCAACCCTGGCAATCAGGAAGGCTAGAAATGTGCTTTGCTGCTGAAAGAAAATATCCAACATCAGGCAGTATTTAGGAATCTAATCTTTAAAATGAGGGCCAGAAACTCAAGATGTCTGGAAGCTGTTTGTGTCTGGGCAGACATTGCCCTGCTGATTGCAGCTTTCCTGCTCCACCACTTGTCCTCTGGAACATGTCAGGGTTGTGTTCAGGGTGCTCTGATTACCCACCTTTGAAATACTTTGGCATTCTCAAAAACAACATCCTGCAGTGGGAAGCATAAAGTTACAGCTAAGATTTTATTACTGCACTGGTGATTGATTACCATCTTCTTCTCTAATACATTTTTCAAGCACAGGATTAGTATGCAAAGTTTTTCTGCCCACTAATGAGTATTGTGATAGCACAAAAGTGGTCATGTACACAGTTCTGAATTTGCCTCCTGATATTTAGCCCATAGTTCCAAATCCAGCAGCTTGCTGGATGGACAGGTATTTTCTTCTCAAGAGCTTTGCATTGTTGTTGTGCTGGTCCATAATATCTCTGTACAGTAATGCCATTCAGAGTCATGGCATATTAAAAACATGAGGTTTGAAGTTAGTTAGTGGCTTGAAGAAAGGGAGATGGGATGGGAAAAGAAGTCTGCACTGTCTCTAACATAAGCCATCCTGGTTCTCTTGGAAACACTTTACTCTTTGCGGGTGTGATCAGTTCCTGTAGGTTGTGTTACTTTGGTTGTCGTAAGTCCAAGGTAGGAGTCAGCCCAGGACTGCATGACAACCAAGTGACAGCACTGGGGTACCATGAGAAAAACATGTAAGAACATGATTACTCACAAATTATGTTTCGGTCTTGGGGGTTCTGTACTTTTTCAGACTGCTTACTGAAGTATGTGTTTATTCTGCCTGCATCAGGTAACTTGTTCCTCATTAAAGATGCATATAATGTTCTTGAATTCTCCTGGAGATGCTTTGCATCACAGTATCACAGGGATTTCTAAATTGCATTAACAATATTCTTATGATGTATTTGAGGACTCTGTGGTGCTAATGCTGGGGACACAGAACCTTCCAGTTCTTGTGCAGCAGGTCATGTCTCTGTTTTCTTATAGCTGAACTCAGTCTCTGTTTGTCAGCTCTTTGCTGACTTATGTATGATGAATTATGTGGTGTAGCCTGACAGATATTGCAGGTTGTTCCTATAGACAAATGGAGTTCCATAGACAAATGGAGCTTGATTGATTTTCAGTGGATTTGTGCCTAGTAATAGGGTTTTCTGGGTTCTAATAGTGTGGAAGCATTGATCAAAGCTTTTCCTGCAAGTGGAAGTTTTTAACTTCTCTCCTGTGGGGATTTCAAAGTGTAGGAAAGGAGGGAAAGTTTCAATCTGTAGCTTTTCTCATGGTGAGAATATGAGAAGTCTTATTAACCTCATCACTCAACCATCTATTTGCAGAGAATTTGTAGGAACTAAACACCTTTGTAGCTCCTCTCCTGGTGGTATTTTAACCAAGTTTTACAATAGAACCTAAAAGTTATTAGGCTGTGCAAGCACATATGATATGACTCCATCAGCTAATTTCCTCAGGAATCCACCTGAAATCCTACGATCCTGTTCCTCTTTTAGCATTGTGAAGGGATCTAGGATGGGACAGGAAGGAGGAAAAAGGTGGCATTCTTGTTTATTGTTGAATATTCAGCCTCTGTGTTGGCAGACACTGGGGCTTGACTTTTTTGCAGGCACATCTTCCCTGAGTTTCTACGAATGTGATGGGGGTGTCTTTGAACTCTCTGTGTTCTTTTGGGTTACCAACTCGGTTTCTGGGCCACTTCTGCTCACCTTCCACCAAGTGGTCTCACAAACAGCTTTGTAAAACCAGAAGTGAATTCCTACAGCACCTATAATTGTGTTCTCCACTGTTTCTTGGCAGTTGTAATTCTTTCTGCTCTCCATGGAGCTGCTGCTGCTTTTTATAGTGCTAAGGAACCTGGTTTGGTAATTCATAATGAATAATTAAGTGAACCAATTTTTGCTGCTTTTCCTGAGTTGTTTGTAAGAAAATTGATTTTTAAAAATAAAATGTGTTAATAGAACTCTTGACCAAGTAATTTTTACCCTTTCCTGGGTGTTCTCTAGGTTGTTCATAAGGGTTTTGCAAATAGTCAGGATTCAAAAATCAATTTACTTAACGTAATAGGATGATGCTGGGTTCTTCAGCAGGCTAAATCAGCAAGCTCACTTGAAATCAATAGAACTCTATCAGACAGCCCAGAATCTGGCCAGACAGTTTGACTTGTACAGATACTGTTGGTCTGGAAGTTGATGCAAATGTTAAGAGGATTTGCTTACTGTAAAAAGAAAAAACAAAATTGCTGCCTGAGAGCTCACCTGACCAATGATTTTGGTGGGACAATTACAAAACTCAAATACCCTGTTAAAAAGCATAGAGTTAAAAAACATAAATAATGATAACTTTGTTTCAGCTACTGTCCATTACTGTTTCTTGTGGGCACTCCCTAGTTTAAAACCACCCACAAGAAAAACACTATTACACTGACGTTTCAGTGCGTTGTGGTTTGGTTTTTTTGGTTTGTTAGGTGGTTTTTTTTTTTGTGTGTGTGAGAATTGGGTTATTTTTTTGCTTGTTTTACCATTCTTGCTACTAGGATTGGTCTTAAAGCTATAAGCTGTGCCTATCTCAGCAACTTTTATAGTGGCATAAGTAGAGAAGTTCACTAATTGATTGCGTCTTAAAAATCCAATCTACAGAATTGCTATTTTGTAGCTATGAATAACACTGGTAAGTAAGCCATGCCCAAGGAATGCCAATGGCTTCAGAAACCTAGACAGAAACCTAGACAGAAACCTAGACAGAAACCTAGACAGAAACCTAGACAGAAACCTAGACAGAAACCTAGACAGAAACCTAGACAGAAACCTAGACAGAAACCTAGACAGAAACCTAGACAGAAACCTAGACAGAAACCTAGACAGAAACCTAGACAGAAACCTGATCTGATGTCCTGTGACCTCTTTTTCTCCTCAGCCTCCTGCTAACAGAGCAGAGATCCAAAGGTGCACTGGCAAATTTGTCCTTCCATTTAGAACTTAAGGATTTCTGTGTGTTTGCAGCCTCACAGTTCATCTGGCTGGTGTGTTGTTTGCAAACCTCAGTTCACACCTCCTCTCTGTCAGAGTTCACTGTGCCAGGGCAAGGTGAAACAAAGGAGCAGGAGAAGAAACTGCTGCTTGTTTTCTGTAGGGTCTTTCTGGGCCTGCACACAGAGATTGTGTTTGGGGTTTGTAATGCTGGGTGCAGCCACTTCCACCCAAAGTCTGCTGTCTCTTAGCCATGAGGTAGAGGAAGGTGCTATAAGCTTGCCCTAGGAAGGGAGACTGGAGATTTGATACAAGCTTACCCTGAGCTCCTCTACTCTCAACCTGTGACATGCTGCAGGCAGCAAAGCTTTGCAACAGCACAACTTTCCATTAGAACCATCTATGACCCCAAGGATTGCTTGAATATCATGAAGAACTTATTGGGGGTGGGGTGAAGAGCCTACAGTATGAGATCTCCTGCTTCCAAGATGTGACAGTGCATGACACTCAGTTATTTTAGCAGCAAGAAAGTCCTGAAAACAATTCACTCTGCACCTCCAGTCTCTTGGGTTGTCCTCCACTTCCCTTTGTTTGTGATCCTGGCACTGTCCTGGTATTTGAGCTTTCCTAAATGTTATCCAAATGACTGTTTGCATACCTACCACCCACATAATTTATTTGTGACTGGTCCTGAGTTGAAAACAACTTTAGTTTGCCATTAATAAATTTGAATGGCCCTTGTCTCTAGAAGTTTGAGTAGGTGCAGCCTCCTCATAAAATGGTGAAATTATTTCTGGCAATAGTCTCTCTGTGATTTTGAGGGAGTGTCATTTTCTGTAATCATGATTAAATGAAACTTGGAGGAGCAAAAGTAAGGCAGCAACCAAAAGTGCCTTGTTTAAAAGCTGGAGTCTCACTTTGTTTGCTAAAATAGCGTTTTTCATTCTCTGGATGCCAATTATGTGAGACTAGTTTCACAAGCTTAAAAATTGTTAATTGGGTACCTCTGTTGTAGGGTTTTATCCCAGCAAAGGATATGATAATTGGATGCAATGTTGCTCTTGTGGTATGCAATAAAAAAGATAAAATTTCCAAAAGCTCCTAATTCTTTTATGAGCAGATTCATTGAAATTCGATAGAAGCTGGGATCCCAAACCACTCTTTAGTAGCTTTGGAAAATACCAGATCAATAAATAATGTGCATATATTGAAGTCAAACTGCCATGAAGCTGTTCAAGGTAAATGAAGAAAATGCTGGACATGAGGGGAGAAATGTAGTCGTGTGGTTTTGCTCTTTATAATTTTTGCAGTTCATGTTGGACAAGGAATTTGCTACGTAAAATAGCTGCTTACTCCTCCTCTTCAGCAAGATACTTGACCTTGTTACTGGCCAGATATTAATTTAATCTGCTTGGAAATGATGAATGTATCCTCACTTTTTCTCTCTGAATCAGGATTGTTCATATCAGTAGTGTAAAACTTGTAGAAAATGAATCACAACAAAATGAAAAATGTCAACAAATTGTATGAAACTGCTGCTAGTTTACATAAAATTAAGTTAAATGCTCAATGCAGCAATAAAATATTGCCATGCTTTTGTGTTAGCTGGTGAAAAGAAGTGCTTCTGACAGGACAAGATGAATATTTTTGAAGAATTCACTTTCCTGATGCTATTTTTACAGACCTGAAGGAAATCACACTTCCCACTGAGGTTCTCCTTGCAGTTTTACTCTGCTGCAGCTACTGTGGTTGGTGACCACTGGTAAAGAAATTCATATAGGGATGTATTTGTTGTGACTCGTGCTTTTGCCATCCTACTTTCTGGCATATATCCCATTAGGGCTGTTGTGCTTTATCCCAATCAGTTGTTTTCCTATTGTCTGCCCCCTTTCCTTGTGGAGAACAGCTGACCTGGGATCGAGCCTCTTCCCTCTTCTTTTTTTTCTCCTTGCTGCATTGTTGGGAAACCACGGTGCTCAGCCCTTCCAGGAGAGGTCATTTTGCTGGTGATGGGATTGCTGATGTTCTGGTAGTTAACAGGATATTAGAGCAAACAGTCTGGAAAGGATGAATGTCGATGATGCTCATACCCTCTGAGGTTTTTGGAAAGGTTTTAGAGAAGCACCCCACTGAGATAAATCCTGCACTGCCACCAGGGTGGAGGGGCACAGCTTCTTCCACTGTGGTCTTTGGGAGCACTGCTGCTGATACCCAGTTGTCTTCCTCAGGAGGATTGCACTTGGAGGGTGTTCCTGAGTTTCACAGCACTAGTTCTGCTCCTTTTCCCTCTGGGCTGCCCAGCCTGGGGGTGCTGGGGAACACTTGTCTTGGGCCAGGGAATAACTTTGATGCTTCTGCGTTTACATTCTGTCACAGCTGGTATATAAGCAATGGCATTGAGGCCCCAGAGAACTTAGAGAGGCAATTCCTTTTTATAATTTCCCTACAGACAGTGCCACTCCTTTTGAGGTGGAAGCATGTTGTCACACTGCTGGGAAACATGTTTTCCTTCTCTGCATAAAACAGTTTGTTCATTTTGTGTGAAGGGGGCTGAGTTTGAACACTGAGATAGCTGTTGCACTACTTTGGAAATATAAAAGTTATTATTGTCATCATCATTTGGACTTGTGCTGGGAAGTGCATGTCTGGGTGTTGGCAAACAGGCTGTGAGAGCTCTGTGAGGGGAGAACAGGACTGGACGTGGTCAGTTCCCAGCAGTTCCACAGCAACACCTCAGGCAAAGTGTGTTTAAGAATGAGCCAAATGCTGCTCACACTGAGGTGTGAGAGAGGGAGCAGCCCTGTGAAAACCCACCCTGGAGGAGGAGGAAGGGCAGAGGTGCTGTGGGTCCTGGAGCATCCATCCCCTGACAGCCCCTGGGGAAGCTGTGGTGGAACACAGAGGTGTTTCCTGAAGAGCTTGTGGCCGTGGAGAGGAGCCTTGGCAGGGACTGCAGCAGCTCAGAGCTTTGCCCTGTTGTGTTTTCCCCTTATACTTGGAAGGGGCAATAGGGAAGCTCCTGGGGGGACACCTGGGCACAACCAGCCCACCACAGGACTCTGTGACCCCAGCATTGTGGGGGCTGTACAGGCACAGCCCTTCCAGCCCCTGTGCAGGTCTAAACTCACAGCAAGTGAAAGCCAAGCAGATGTGCTGAGCATGGGCTGGTGAGTCCCACTAGAAGGAGGTCATATCACTTTTGGCTGGAGCTGGATTCTGCCAGCTGAAGGATGGAATAGCCTAAGCTTGTGCCTGCTTTTAATTTTTTCTTTAATATATATTGGCTTTTTTTAATAGCAAACTGTGCCTCTGTGCATCCATGATAATCAGGGGAACTGGAATAGGATGGGAAGATCAAATGCACAAGAGGGAATGTTTGGAAGGATAGGTAACAAAGTGCTTGAGGAAAACCATGGTACACTTAACACCTGTTGTATGCATAAGATACTCTGTCAGCCAGGTAACACTATGGGAGCTGAAATTTACACCCCAGTGAACACAAGGATCTTGCAAGAACAAGGTGCAAGTCTGACTGGTGTCAGAAGTGTAGGAGTCTTGTTCCTGGTGACCTGTCAGACACTGCTGCCTGAGCTGGAAGGGGTTGGCAACAGGGGCTTGGCCTCCAGCAGGTCTATTTAGTAGAGGGCTTCAGTTTTACTCCTGTGAATAAAATGTGTTTTTCTTAAGCATTTTGAAAGTGCTGTGCTACAGTCAGGTAAATGTCAGAATTTGGCAGGGAATAGAATTACTTGCTTCTGCTAATTTTTTTTAAGTATTTGAAAGACTAAAAACATTTAATTACCTTTTACTTTCAGTTTTATTTTCTGTTCTTTGTATTTATTTCCACTCTGCTTTCCAGTCTGGATGTTCTTTAACTGTGTCCTTTACACAGTCCATGCACCCAGTCCTGTTCCAGCAAAGCATAATTGCCTTAAAAATGTATTTGATGTCTTTGCGATAGGTTTTTATCATCCTTCTGAAGTTACCGTTAGCTGTTACACCTGCATATGTATCACTATTTACAGCTTACCCAAAATAAACAGTTACATTCACTTTTATTGTGGGCAAACAGGTTTTGGTACAACGAGCTCATTTCTGGTGTGTTAATGATCCACACCCTGCAAATGTGTAGCAGGAGATGTGTGATGCACAAAACGTTTAAGAAAGTAGAATGCCTTTGGGTTTTTTTAAGTTCTTTGAGCTCATAATGTGAGAATATCTTTAGACAAAAGTTTCCCTTGTACTCAATAAAGTGTTAGAGTTTGTCATCATCTGAGTACATAAAATGCAGCCTAATGCATAGAGTTGCATTTCATGTTGCCATTACACATAAGCAAAATTTGTCAGAATTCTTATTTATGCACTTGGAGGGTGTGATGGTGGTGTCAAAACCAGAGACTTTCTGGTCTATATGAAAGGAGTGAATTACTTGGGAATCACGGTATTGTTGCTGCACAGAAACTCAGCATCCCTGGCAGAAGGTTCAGGATAAAATATGTATAATTTCAGTGACTCTCTGGCTGCATATTCTCCTTTGGAATAAAGTATGCACCAAGAAGTTCAGTGCTGAGGGATGTAAAGGTCACTGTGTCTCTATGACCTGGTCATTACAAATACTACCTTGTCCACCCACCCCAATGCCTGATTGTCCTGAGTGGTTTTTCAAAAGTGATTCACAGGGACTTTGATTAAATGATTGCTGACAAAATGAGCCCCTCTTAAGGTCTTTGGAAACATGGAGGTGTAATACGAGGCCAGCACAAAGCCTTGAAGGATGATGCCCAATACCTAAAACTCTGAAACAGCTCATTTGTGGATTAATTGCTTGCTAAAAATTGCAGTTCCTACGCAGAAGCAAATCTAATGGGATATATACTCGTAAGGCAAGAAAATGAAAAGATCAGTCTTTTGAAAAACCTATAAAAGTAATTCATGCTTTGACAAAGACTTTGTTTTGAAGTTTTTAACTCAAAGCAATTTTATTTTCATAACTATGCTATAAATTACATGCAACAAAAATCCCAATAAAAGGGGAAACATGGAGGGCATATGTGGTGAGAAAAGATGGAAAGCCTTGGCACAGTTCCTCTTCCATGAGGTTGTGTTGGCTGTTAAGCAGAGTCTAATGGCTTTTTTTGGCATTGACCTCTCTGACAGTGTTTGGCCACAGATGAGACACATGTTTCAGTGTTAAGCACAGTTGGAGTGTGGGCTGACTCTCAGGTGTCCTCTGGTTTCACAGGAGGGATGTGTCTCCTGCACTGGCAAGGCAGGAGAGCCCAGTGAGGGGCTGAACAGTGGATGAAAGACAGGGCACACCTGAGTCTGATACAGGAGGGCAGGAAATCCTGTCTGCCCAGAAAAGAGGGGCAGGAACTGGTCGTTGGGCACGTGAGGGAGGGATGTGTGACTGCAGCAGGGGCCTTTTGTTTGGGTGGGTTTAAAAGTTCTTTATGATGTGTTTGTCCCTATTCCTATGCATGTTTATTTGCAATCTGTTTAATTTGTATTCTCTTTAGCAACAGTTTTATTATTTTCTTCTATTTCCTTTCATACTTGTGTCCTTGCAAATCTCTCAAGGCTTCTGTACATCAGTTGAGCCCTCTTGCTCCAGCACTGCTTTTTCACACAATATTTTGTTTCTCCCTAATCTTTGCTGTTGCTTTATTCATTGTTTTCACACTTTTCTTGCTCTTTTTCTTAGTTCTGCTGACAAACTACTAAAACTACTATGAAAACTCTATTTTCTTCTCCATGTTCCTTTTTTCCCCTCTCATCATCCTGAGTGTATTCCTTTGCCCTTCTCATAGGTCTCATCATTTTCTTTTCACTGATACCCTAACTCCTTTATTTTCTCTGTTTTTATCTTCCCATTAGTAGCTCTTTGTCTTTTGCTGTCTTGTCATGCTACTGCTGTTCAATAGCATCAAGAAAAGAGAGGACTGGGGGAAATGAGGGATATGCACCTTTTGTAGGATAATTCAACCAAATCCCAAAGCTGATTTTGAGGGCATTGATTTTTAGTCTGTCTTCGCTTTTACTGCCAGGAATAGCTTTGGTACAAAGGAGGTAGAGAAACTGCTGTAGCACAACTTTGTCTATTGATTAGGCATTGATAAAAATTAGAGACACATTTAGGAAAAAATCATAAGTATATAGCATCATCAAAAGCCTTCTTGGCTTTGCTGGTATCAAAAGGTAATTTTTGATAACGCAGGGATTTATGAATTATGGCAATCTTAGGTATGAAATTGCTTGTTGGAAGATTCATATCTGAGATGATGCTGCTTCACTGTGGGCCCCAATTGCTCTGAGGCTCATTACAAATGTTTATAATTATGATGATACATCTGGTCTGTAGAACCTGCACCAGGAGCAATGTCCAGTATTTAAATAGAGGGCTGGCTGGAATTCCTTATTTGTCACTTAAAATTGCCCAAGTGTAATAACCTTTTGCCTTCTCAAAATTACAGATGAAAACAGCTCTCATTAGCAAGCAGATGAATTTCTGGAAGAAAAGTAAAATTTCTTTTTTGAAAATAGGGCTGTGATTTAAAATAAGAATTTAGATGTGTTATTAGTGATAAAATGCACAGTAGTTTTAGTCAGCAAGGAGGGCATTTTGCTGTGGATGAAGAAATAACACAAGACCAAAACCTCTGCTCACAAAGAATAGTGCATGACTATGACAAAGGAGTGGAAACTTAGGAAGTAGAAAAGGTGAAAAAAATGGTTTCAAATGAATTGAAATTTAATAAGGATTTAACTTCTTATGTTAACTTAGAGTTGTAGGGATGTAATGTCCATGTTTTAGCAGCTCTTGCTCATCCCCCAGCACTTCTGAATGAAACTCAACTGTGCCAAAGGAAGCATTTCAAGTCTGCAATGCCTTCATCTTACATTATTTAAAGATGCATCAACATCCCTATACAACTGCTTTGCAGAACTGTGCTGTGCCCTGAGAAGCAAGTCTTAAATTGTGTGTAAAACTTGGGATATGTCCCATATGAAGTAATTTCAAGTCTGTTCTACTCATAAGAGCAGACACTTATAGGATTGCACCCAAACTTGTGTATGTATTTCCTCACAGAGAATGCTAAATTAATTTTTATTCTCTGCCATTTATAAACTCATTAAATGCCCAGGTATAGCTGTTACTGGTGAATTTGCAATAACATGAGTCACTTCAGAGCAAAGATGTGGCAAACTTAATTTTCATTACTGAAGTGTTGCAGCCAAATCTAGGTGGGGAAAGAAACCTTTTTTTCATATCATAATGGAATTACCTCTAAATTCTCTTTACTTCATTTGTTAAGCATTCATAAATATGCCAAGGCTACAAAGAATGTCTTGTTGCCTTTTTACTCAGGCTGTGCAGAACCCTGAGATGTCACTTTTCTACCTCATTCTGATTTTTTTTTTTCTCCTCTATTTCTCTACCAGACTATTGATCTTTGAGGTGAATTTTTAAACAATTTAACCTAAAGTTTCTGGAGTAGATCTCTAATTTGCCACTGCTTCTTTTATTGAGAAGTAGCTTAATTTACAAGTGTGCAGCTGCATAACCTTAAAGCCATTGAGTTCAAGTGCAAAAAAAAAAGGTCTAAATAATGAATAGTATAAATAATGGATATCTGATCTACCATTGAGAGTAGTTATATACAGTAACACCTGTTTGCTTCGATAATGAAGTAAAAATACATTACTCTAAGTAAAGGTACATTACTCTTACCAAAATCTGTCTTCTCTGCCTGTATTTTCAGTATTAAAAAAAAACCCTGGTTGTTGACTTGCCTTTGAATGACTGTATTTCCAACCTCCTCAGCCCTTTCAATCCCATGTTGCATGGCCCTATTTCATTCCTTGGGAGAACAGCTGGGACCACAGGGGCAGCATGTGCTCTTGTCCAGTATATAAAATTAATCAGGGAACTTACTCAGACATTGGAGTTTCCACCATAACAAACTCTTTGTTTCATTGCTTTGCAATTCCCAGTTCAAAATGAGAAAATTCAGTTTAGTAGCAGACTGATTTTTTTGCTTGTTTGTTTGTTTTAGTTGGGTTTTTATTCAGTAACCAGTAGTGAGTTCTCTATTCAAGGCAGAGAATAGTCTTCTCTCTCTCCCCCCTTTACCCAAGGCTGGGTTTTTAGATTTTATTTATTTCTGTGGCCTGCATGCAGATCTCAGTGTACTGAAGGCTTTCACTCATTAGGCTCCTATAAAGCCAAGTCTCATTTTGGCTGCACTGGAGATGTGTCTGAGGTCAGCCAGGTCAAAGCTGCTGTCGCAGGAAGTAACTATATAATTTCTTTCCTGCTAACAATCCTGGGGATTAGAATGTGCCTGATTGAATAAGGTCAGTTGAAATGAGCTATTTTTGTGTTTACAAAATAAGTTAATTTGGCTTGTTCTCATCTTCCTTCGTGGTGACTTTGTCCTGGCCTTCCACCCTTGTTGCTTCTTGATATGAAGTGGATCTCACACGTATCGTGACTGTGACTTCATAGCAGGAGGAGGAAATTACAAGCAGATCATTAAAGTGTGAAATTAAATTCTTAAAGATGACACATCTAAAATAGCTAAAACATTACCCCTAAAACAAACAGTGCCATTGATCCTACTTAATTACATGCTTAATAATTTTATACCGATGTAAAGCACATTGGCGATATACTAATCCATTTCATATTCACTGCCACCACAGATTTTCTACTTCTTATTTGCTTTGAATCTCATCATTATCATGCACATAAAACTAGCATTCTTAGAATTTTTATGGTAGTATTTCCATATAAAATGAGGAAAAGTCTAATAGATGAATACTAAACAGCTCATTAACATGGTTTGTAATATATCTATTTGTGATAAAAGCAGCTGAGAAATGCTGATATAAAATAGTATTTCAGTCCCAGAGTATGTCTAAGATTAGAAGAATCATGCCTTGGATAATAAATACTTCAGGGAAAACAGGAAATCTTAAATACAAATAACATCAAATAAAGAGCTTTGTATGCTTAATTAAACACATTAACAGATGTGTTTATTTCACTTAAATAATTAATATATTAGTAATACTGGCAGCAAGAAAATTGTGTGTTTAAAAAAATAACCTTAAAAGGTTTTTATCTCAGGAGAAAAGATGCTACCCTTAAAAGACATTAAGGATGTTTTTATCTACAACTGGCACAAAGATTGTTAATGATCAAATTATACCAGCAAGTAAAATGCATGGAAGGAGAGCCAAATCTACCATGTCAAGAACCCTGATCTTTAAATTTGCTCTCAGCGGGCAAGTCACTGTCTCCAGCCTCAGAAACAGGATTGGCTTTGAAACTATTTCGGTGATGAACAGTTCCTTCTGTGTGTGCATTAAATTTTGGTCCTTGAAGTTATTGTCTCTGGCCTTCCAGCTGTGCTTCCTGTGTCCTGGCCAGAGGAACAGGCTGTTGTGAATTACCTGTCCAAAACTGCCCCAAGGATGGGTGACAGAAAAAATTCTGCATTCAGTAGAAGCATTTGCTGGAAACTGAGCTGAAATTTAGGATGATGTTCTGCAGGATTAATTGATGTATTCAGGTTTGAGTTATAAATTGATAATTTGGTATAGATCTAGCAATGTGTTTTTTCCCTTTCTACAATTGTTTTATACTGACCTGGAGTTTTTTTTTCTACTGTGTAGTTGCAACTGTGCCATATTAGTTCATCTTCAGTTTCCTATTCCACCTTAGGATTCTAACCCATGAAGGAACACTGCTGGCAGCTCTATAAAGGGGGGTCACATATGGTCCTTAATCTTTGCTCAGATAGCAAATTGCACAAATGATGAGTAAGATCAAGATATAACAATGTTCATTCATTTGAAATGTCAATAAATAAATATCCAGCAAATTATTTCTGTTAGAAACACAGCTGGTATTGTTGACAGGGAGGATTATGCAGTTCTTTTTCCACACTGCTGAATGATGAGCCCCAAATTAGAAAGCTCCCACCAGTGCTTTCTTTGCTTTTTAGATGAATGAGAATTTCTCCTCCAGTTTTTCAGCTTGGATTATTGGGGGCAAGTCACCAAAGTAGGAAAAAGGGGACCAGTCTCATAGGGAGAGAATGAAAATATATTTTTATATATATATGCAAGGGGGGATGCTTACTTGTGCTCCAAAGGCCAGGGCTAACATTTCTTTTGCTGGTGAAGGAGGGAGCACAGTTTGGTGCTGGCCTTGGGCACAGAATTGCCTTCCAAGTGCCCCTTCCACTGTTTATGAACCTTACTTACAGTGATGGTACAGATGATCAAGAGTAGTAAATTAAGCCCCTTCATATGCCCTGTTCTTTGGTCTGCCACAGAAAAGGATGCTGGAAGAAGGACTTGGCTAATTAACTGGTTTTATGAAGTGTGGCAATAGTTGAGTCAAGTATGTATATGGATTTGAACATTTTATTTAAATGTTTTGTGTTTCCCTACAAGAACTGAAGGCATGAAAGAGATTCATGTTTCCTAATACGCTGGAAGGTCAATGCTGACTAAGCCAAGCTTAAAGAAAAAGAGGTTTGGTGACTTTTTTCTTTGTTTACTTTTTCTCCTTTTTTTTCTTTGAGCTGATGATACATTGAAATGATGCATATAATATTCCTTGACATTTAAGACCTGGTCTCTCTCTTTTTGGCATGCTGCTGTCAGTAGTACCCAGAATAGATGAGCTCAATTCCAGAGCCAGGGTCCTTAATGCTGGCAGGGGAGGACACACAGCTGATGCTGGTGCAGTGATCCCCTGGAGCTGCCAGTTGGAACACCCTCAGAAGGCTGGGTGGGATAAATGGCTGGGGAAGAGCCCTTGGCCTCGTGGGGGAGAGATGGAGCAGCAGCATGGTCTGATCAGTCCCCAGGTCATTTCCCAGCTGCACAGGTTAATGCAAGCTGTGCCACCTTGGCACCTCAGCCTGGCCCCTGGGAGTCACTTTGCAGCTCCTTCTCTGACACTCAAACAACTTTATCTTGTGGTCCTGACTGCACTGTACTGGTTTGGTGTTTGGGTTTTTTTTTGGTTTTGTTTTTTGTGGGTTTTTTTTGTTTGTTTTTTTTGAAAGGAATTAGTTTTCCAAGGGATTGAAATACTTTGCTCTAATTGGGAGCAGTCCAAGTCTAGGAAGGAAGAGAAAATTGCAGCCATCCAGACAGCTCAGTGGCTTCTCTGTGGTGAATCATAAAGCCATAAATCGTGGTATGTTTATTCTGTTTTCCTATGACTCCACTGTATTCGTGGCCACCTTTCAGCTACCAGCAGGTTTACAATTTTGAATGTATAAAAAAAGTACTGTGAGATTCTTTAAGAAGACTTTACCTTTTATCAGTTTGATTTTTGTATGACAGTAAATAGCTGACAAACTTCATGCTCAGTCAAGGGAAATGTTCCTTTTCCCCATTGTGGAGAAGAAAGCTGAGAGACATAAAATGCAACTGAGGAATCAACTGTGAGGAAAAAGCAGTTATAGTTACCCTGAATTTCTCTTCTTTTTTAATCCAGATTTCAGAGTCACAGAATGGTTTGTGCTGGAAGGGACCTTAAAGTCCTATAATTCCAACCCCTGCCACAGGCAGGGACACCTTTCCCTAGACCAGGTTGCTCAAAGCCTTGTCCAGCCTGGTCTTGAACATCAGCAGATCCGGACTCCTCACATATATGACCCTCGTGGGAAGGGTTTTGTAACCTACTGAAACACTAATGCTTGGAAAATCAGTATGAAAAGTTACTCAGAGCAGAGGGAGGTGTTGGATTTAAGGTGAATTTGATGTTGGGTGTCTGCTGGGGAGCTCTGTTTTGGTTTTGAGCTCTGTTTATATTTTTGTGGCTGTTCAGGGGAGCATGCACCGTAAGTACTTTTATTTATGTTTGAATATAAAGATTTGTTTCTATTCTCAGAGCAATGCAAAAGGTCCTTCTCATAAATGTGTATATGTTTCTATAACAATCCTACTCTTACCTGTGTAGCAACGGAGACCTCCACTCCTGTAAGTTCAGAGGGAAGGGCATGGGTTTAGTTGAAGCTGGAGAGCAGACCTTGTGCTGCTCTGGTGCAGGGCTGAGACTGGATCTCACCTCTCAGGAGAAGCATCTTGCTATCTTGATTAAAACTACTTGTAGCCCTGCAGGTCAGCAGAGCAGTGCTAGCCTGGTATTACTCTATCATGGTACTCTGTGTTCTTTTAAAGGCTGAGATCAGAGGTCTGCCTGGGGTGCTGCTGTTTCAAGGCACAGGGGTAAGCCTTATTAGTGGTACAACTTAATGAACCTGGGATGCTGGAGGGATTTTTGTCTTATACCGAATTTATGCATCAAGTTGACAGTAAGATCTCTTTTTAGCCATTGCCAGAATAAAAAGTTTATGCAGCTCCCCCTCCCATTATCATCACAGACAGCAAGTACCCAAGCTAATTCCCCCACCATGCAATGCCCTTAGTAAACGTATTACCCTGTGTGCCCGCTTTATTGTTACTTATTTGCAATGACAGATTCATTTTAGCAGGATGTTTTTAGCTTGTTAAAGCTGCATTAGTTAGTCTGCAGCCAGCACTAGCATTTGGACAGTGATCCATGCCCACCCCAGCAAACTGCTCATGAGTCGCTCCCTGATCTTTGGTGGAGCCTCTACACGTGGTTGTGCTGAGCTCATTAAGATGTCTCAGCCTGGAAGAGGGTATCAGCTATATTAAGTACAGAGTTCTGGCAATAAAAACAAATGCAGCATGGCATGGAAATACATTAACATCCCCTGGTTGGCTGTAGCATCGTGTGTTCAGGGAAACAAACAAAGGCGATACAATAACCTGAGCTGGCACTGGCCCAGTTACTCTGAGCTAACAGTAATGGCTTGCACGGGTTCAAGGTTGGGTCTTCTGCATCATTAATATTCCTCTAAAGGCATGCAGGATCTCTGCTGTTGAAATAAGGAATGAATAAAATAAAAATTAGACATCTCTGAAAGCTGTATGGGACCTTGTGCTGGTGCATTGCTGAGAGAGACTTAATGAAAAACTTGGGAGCAGCGTGGATGCTCTTGGTGGGTTTTGGGACCTCCTGCAGCCACCGACAGCTCAGTGAGTCAGGGATGCCACAGCAGTGCTCGCTGTGTTGCTGCTGGTGGTTATTACTGGATGCTCAGACATGACTTAAAACCAGTCTTTTTGACCTTGTCTGGTTTGTTCAGTGCCTGAGCTCAGAGTGCTTGGTGCAGCTCACTCACAAACTGTACAGCAGCACTGGTACATGGCCAAAATATCTCCAAATAATAGGTCTGTGTCTAGGTATCTTGCCAGAAAAATGTGAGCGTGTGCAGAGAAATCAAGAGCAATGTGGCTTGTGCAAACTATTTCTCCCTGATCCGTGTGGCACCTCCAGTGCCCCCTGGATAGCAGAATTCATCCTCCCCATCCCCTCTGCCAAGCATGGGCTTTTAGCTGGTCTTAGAAAAGATTTGAGGTAAATGCAGAGTCTGCTCTTACTTTGGGCCTCGTGAATCCTTTGTCTACAGAGCTCAGTGTTTTTAAAGTTTGGTTTGTAAATCCTCTACTGGTAACCGAGGGGTATTTTTCTTTTTCCTTTCTCTCCTCCTCCAGAGGGCCTCTTGGAAGGCTGTTTTAGCACGAGGCTGATGGTGAAGTGCAGCTAATTCTGGCATCTTGTAAATATCAAAACAACACATTTTGTTTTTACACTAATGCACTAAGGTCAAAATTGCCTTTCTATTTGAATAGATAAGCATTTCATCTTTGTTAATATCTACAACTTGAAAGCTGTAGGAGGATAACAGGAATTTTTAATAGTGATATGTTGATGTTTCAGCTTGCTCTCTGAGGAAAACTTCTAAAGGCAGAAATACAACATGATGGTATAGCATTCTGCTGTGTGCCAGCTCCCTTGGAGTGCTCTGTAGGAGGCTTATATGCTGCTCTCTGTCCATGGTAGTGTAAAACAACTGGTCAGTGCTTTTCCTGAAGGTGTTCTTAGCTCTGCTCACTTGTTTCATGGCTGCTCCCTCTTTTAATGAGATCTCTTCAGTTTCCAAGCTGTCTTTTCAGGTTGGAGTCTGATATCTGTTGGACATTTCTGAGCAGTAGCTTTTTCATATTGCTGACTCAGTTGGCACTATTTCCCCCAGTACCACTGTCTTTATTTACTTTTTGTGTGCATCTGTTTAGGTCTCATGTTGCCCCAGGGCATACAAGATCACTAAGTCCTCAGTTTTAGCTCACTACTTTCTCATTCTTGTGGTTTGATGTGCAGCATCAATGTTGCTTCAGCACTAATGTACAATTTAAAAACAATAAATACCCCATTTGCTGAAGGCTGATAGTCAATTCATTTCATGCTATAATATCACCAGCCACTTCTGAGGAGTATTTGTCTGCTCAGGTAATTCTGTGAGCTTTGTCATGGCCTGTGAACTCTTGCAAGGTGATGTTGGTTCTTTCATTGCCTTTTTTGGTTGTTTGTTTGTTTTGGTAAGTGCCAAACACAGCCTCTGCTCTGTCTTTTAGTGGGTTTGGCCAGAGGGCTTTTGCATGCCAGGGTGACCTCTTGCCCCGTGGCCATCCTTTGAGTGGTGGAAACGCGGTAGAACCTGACTCTGGCTCTGGAGAAGTTGGTGCTGGTTCTTCCTGGACTCTACTCAAAGGGAGGTTGTCTTGAGATGGTCACAGCCTTAGGGTATGTCTGGGGCTGCACAACCTTTGCCTTATGCTGAGTACAGCTTGATTTATTGTTACACTGCCTCCAACATGTTGATCAGCGTTGTCTATCCATGTGAATTGTGGTCCTTAAGTTTACTTATATCTATTTTTTAATATTGGTTTTCAAGGCAAATTAATTCATTAGTAGTGCAATTTGTAATTTTGGTCTTGTGTTACTTTGGATCTCTTTGATGTTTCTACTTTTTGTGTAATCTATAACACAGCAGTGATACAAGTCACTATTTTTTTATATTTAAGTGGATTGCAGTGGGAAGGTTTAGGTTGGGCATAAAGAAGAATTACTTCACAGAAAGGGTGATTAGATGTTAGAATGGGCTGCCCGGATGGAGTCACTGTCCATGGAGGTATTTAAGACAGTGGTGGAGTTACTGTCCACGGAGGTGTTTAACTGGACATGACACTCAGTGCCATGGTCTTGTTCACAAGGTGATGTTTGGTCATAATTGGACTTGAATATCTCAGGAGTCTTTTTCAGCCATATTGTTCTGTGGTCCTTGAGTGTCATAGCTTGTTTTTCTAATGTGAGTCAACTAGAAGCTATTTGCTGTTTTAACAGAATTTTCACCCCATATTTTGAGACAGCATAACCTGTGATGGGCTCGATTTCAGATCTGTCATTAAAAGCAGTTGTGCAGTTACAAATGTTGGTCTTTAATCGCTCAACCAAGAAGGGCCTGAAGGAAAGGTTCGTTAGTTGTGACCATACAAATGTGGCCAGAACATTGCAATATTAGCTTTGGTATAAAACAGCCATCACTTTTGCACTCTTCCCAGAGACTTTATACAGAGATTCCAACAAACCAAGGCTTCTCCGAGGAGTTTGAGGAATTGTGGGAGGATAACAAATGTTTTAGCTCCACATTTAAGAAGAATTTTCAGCTTCAGTCTGTGAAGTGTGTGGTAACATGAGTAGTAAATAAGAAAATAAGAAACATGGGTATAAAATAAGAAGTATAGTTTGCTTGATTTTAAAATGCAAAGTGGCAAATAGAGAATACAGATAGTCTAGAAGGGAAATGTATAAAAGAAAAATATTGATGTTATCTCTACTCAGTAGTGAGGAAAAACAATAAGGGGGTTTGTGGGCTTTTTTTAGCAGAATAAAGAGTATCATCAGCTTTTGTGTGGTGTAATCAGTTTAACAGCCTATCAGCATTTGATAAATACCTATTGGAGAGGATCTACATATATGGAAAGAACCTCATAAAATAAAAAGCAAAGCTGTATAGCCTCTGGAGTTCTGTCTGTAGGTATCACAGATACCACATGGCAGATGTAGCCAAAAGGTGGAGCAGATTTTAACTCGTTGTAAAGATGGTAATTCAGGTAGAATTGACATGTACACAAATGTGCACACAAGAGTCACACAGAGGTGCAAAAACTGTCTCTTGTAGTGGCAGGCTGTTCTGAAGGAGGTTTCATGGTGCCCCAGGTGAAGTGTGTGGACACTGTGGGTCGAAGCAGATGCTTGGACTGGTGAGTTGGTGCAATCCTAGTAGAACACCAACAAGAAAGCACTGCATGAAACCAGTCATGTTGCCCCACAAGGGAGTCAGAGAAGCTGAGCTACTACTGTGGTTAGAGCAGTTTCTGAGCTTGAATCAGCAGGCTAATAACTTTGAGAATGGCTCTATCTCTTGATGACCAGTTATTTTGCAAGTAGGTCACAATCATTTAATTGTTTGAATAAAATTGCTACCTTGGGATTTTAAAAAGATAATATTTGATTGCCTGTACCCATAAACTGAGGCAGCAGCAGAACTGTCAAGAGAGCACTGAAGTCTATGAACCAAGACAGGGAAAAGCAGTGATGAAAATTTGTACTGGAGAGACAAACAGGGGATGTTTCCATCCCATGTAGGGCCCTTGCACAAATGCACCTTTCTCCTATACTGTTGCTGTAAGCAGTACTGCTGCTTGAGGCAGTTTTCTGTTTGTTTTCCTGAAGACTTAGTAAACTGAATCAAGTAAAACAGTTGGCCAGTGTTTTTCCTGTAAGGTTTTTTATTTCATACTTTGTATTATGAGACTACAGTGATACCTACCTGGTAAACTAAAACAATATTCAAAAGACTCTAAACGTCTGTAGGAGAAGAGCAAAGTATTTTGAATGTCATAAACAGTGGGCAGAGGTAGAACCTATGGGTCACTTGATCTTTGGCAGGTGTCTATCCCATCTACATTTCCTTACAGGTTTACATAAACCTGTTGGTGTTTTTCATGGGATTTCAAATATGGGTTGTTAAATGATAGTTTTGTAACAACTGCCAGGCTTCTGTCACGTTGATGACAGAATAATATGATAATGTAACTATTGATTGTTCTTCTTCTCTTGCAATAATTATATCCTCCAGGTCTCATCATTTTGGGATGTGAGGTTGTTAAAACTGGCAGGGGAGAGGGTGGGAAAGCAGTTGTAGTTTGTAGCAGGTAGGGAGTAAATTAATCTGCAAAACTTGGACAGCTCTTTAGTCTGTGTATCAGAAAAAAGGCTCTTCACAGCATGATGTGACCAATGTGTTATCCTGTGCAAAATATACTGAAAGAGTTAAATAAACTTTTCTATGTCATGATACACTATCAGTTCACATGTTATAGAGGATGAGGGTAAGGACCATTTAATGGTAATGATTTGTTTTAATGATTCAATGGTAATGGCTATTACTGGTGCACGTGAATTGCTAACAAACTGGGAGGCACACTTGTAAGCTTTCCTAAGCTTTTTAGAAAGCCTTTAATTTAAAAAGTAGCAAACACAGATGCATGGATTCCTTTCAATGATCACAGCGGCGTGAAATTATCAGAGGCTGTTGCAGTGTTTGTGGTGGCCTGCAGGCAAACTGGTTCAAAAAGATGCAAGACTCATGCCATAGTGGTTTACAAAAAGAATGTGAATAGGAGTTCTCACTTTGAAACCTACATAAGAAAAGTATGTAATGGAGTTGAGCTTAGGAATGGAGAGGGGAGAGGAGAGTGTGGCTTTGATGGTGTCCCTTTAATCTGGCTGGGGGAGCCTTTGTGTTTGAGCCCTCTGAGGGTTCCAGCACTGTTGTGCAGAGCGTATTGAACTGGCTTATTGCTACATTTGTGTGTTTATCTGTTTCCTCTTACATAAAGGATTTCTTCCTTCAGTGTCCCAGACTGAGACAGCAGTGTGCTTACATGTGGGCTTCTTGGGTACACAGAATTTATATTTCAGAAAGCAAGAAAGATCATAGTTATTTATGGCATTGCTCAGTGGTCGTGACAATGCTGAGCTTTCTTTAAAGACAGCTCTAAAACCTTATGAATTTCAGTGTAAAATATGGTTTTGCTGTTTACCTTTTTAACTATTTTTCACACTAAACCTCTTAAGGGCCCTTTTTGTCTTTCTTCTGTAAAGTATCACAAATAAAGTTGAAGACCTAATCTACAAATCCCTTTGTCATGTCCTATAATAAAATATGAGCACAAGGTAGTTAAAGCTATTTATCACAGCCTACTTGGCAAGTCTGGGACTTTTTAAGTTAGATAAATTGGCAGCTGCTCCATTTTTTATCTCTTAAGACAAAACTAAACCAAAATGAAGCATAGAGCTTTCTTGCTCTAGGAAGATTCTGGAGGTTACTATAGTACTTTTTATTTATTTAACTCAGAAACTGTTAAAGAGAATTTAAGGCACTAATCTTTTGCTTCTATTTAAAAATATCTTCTGTATGGTACCTTTTAATCGATTATAATTTACCTTCCAAAATGTGAGGGGTTTTTTTTTCTGTTAAATATGTCTGTCAAGAAATTATTACATATACCTGGTCATTTCAACCACTTAGAGTGCATGCTAGACAAACTCAGTAAGCATTTCATTCAGCATTAATGGGATAATTATTGTATGTGAAATACTGATTTATGATAAGAGACACATTTACCAGGCTCTGACATTTGTTCAATTCATTACTCATGTAAGATAGCAATTAAACTTTACAAGGTTATTTTAAATTGATCGGTACAGAAGTTTTGTAACAATAGTGTCTGTAATACATCATGTACAGCTACAGTGCCATGTTAACCAAACATTAATTTGAACTCATGTCTAGACATCGTGCTGCTAATTATAGGTACTCCTTGTTTACACTGTGTTGTAGCATAGGAGGCAGAGAATTGTTAGTTGGTACAATGGGTGTTTTATCTGAGAATGGGTTTGAACTGAATCCTGTAGAAAGCAGGGGCATAGTGCTTTTGGGTCTCTTAATTATACAGCAAATTGCATCCTAAAGCTACCTAATAGAAGGGAAAATGCATCAGGAATTTTGTTCCTCTGAACAACTGTGCAGACAGACATAAATCCTGCTGGTTCTCCTGAAAGGGCTCTTTTAGCACCTCTGGCTTTACTCTCCTGTTTCCTTAATCTCCTGTACTTTTTGTAAGAGCCTTGGGGAGTTACTGCTTCATTCTAATAAATAATGTATAAAGTCCCTGTCCATCCCAAGAAAAGTCCAAGCAAGTGAACGAGGAGTTCCACTGTAGGAACAAGGGTGTACTAGAGGGACAGCTGACCCTGGTGTGATCATTGCCTTTGAGCAGGGACAGTGCTCCTGAAATCCCACTGTAGGAACAAGAATGTGCTAGAGGGACAGCTGACCCTGGTGTTTGTCACTGCCTTTGAGCAGGGACAGTGCCCACCGTTCCTGTGGAAAGGAGCGATGCTGCCCTGGGAGAGGGGCCCTGAGCTCAGACAGGGAAGGCAAAGGAGCACTTGTGTCTCTTGTTTGGCACTCCTGAGCTGCCTCTGGAGCTTCTTCTAAAATTTTATGCCGGCGAGCTCCCTGGGGCTGGTGAGCATCCCAAAGGAACGGGCAGCTCCAGACCCCATCCCTACAGACCTCCTGGGAAGTTCTTGCTCTTCCAACCAACAGTGTCACCAGCTGGTCCTGAGTATTTAGCCAAGTGCTAGTTATTAGCATTTAGCCAAATATGTCAGTATTTAGCCAGATACTAAACCTCTTTTACTTTTGGCTTGTTGCTTCCTTGCTGTTTCTTTGCTTCCATGTACTTGGTAGCTGTTGAAATTCACTACTGAATAGCTTTTTTTTTTTTTTTTTAAAAAAGTGTAAAAGGGACAGGATGCTGAAATGAAAGCATGCTCCAAAGACTAGAAAAGAGAAAAAAGGATCCTATGGGAGGGAGTTGAAAGAAAAAACCAAAATCTTCAGTCCAGCATTAAGTAAGGACTGTGAATTCAGACAACTGATATTTCCATGCCTTTTAAGTCTGTTTCCTGCCAAAGATGCCTTTCCTCTGCCAAGATAATTGCTCTTTACTAGAGGGAAAAAGCACAAGCAGGATTTGGAGTATTTGGTTGAGGGACCAACATGATATCTTTGCAGGAAATGCTGTGGAAAGCCCTTGGTTATCCACACGGAATGACCAAATAACCATCCACATAGACTGAAGCTCTGAGATCTTAAGGAAATGACTTTTAATATAGTTCTTATGTTGGTATTATGGCTCATTAATAGCAATGATATGAAACTAAAATTGCTGAAAACTTGTAGAAAATAGTTAAGTACTTGGCATTATTTTCCTAATGGTAAGTAGGTCTTTTTTTTTAATTATTAAATATTGTGTTTTGATTTAAAAAAAAAGGGGGGGGAGGGGGGAAACAATCTTGGGTTTTGGTTTTGTTTTTTTTTCTGGTAGTAAATTGGAGGAAAGTGCTCAGACATCAACCCTAAGTATATAGAGACCAGCACTGTGTAGGATGTTTGTGAGAAAGGGGTCTGGTTGAGCATCTTCATGTACAGAAACCAAATTAATTTTGTATGTGAAAAGGGAGGGTTGGGAGGTAGATGTTGCCACCCAAAAACTTGGATTTTGAGGTCCATTTCTTTGATCACAGCACATTTTCAGGAGTTCTGTTAGAAGAATGTAACCAAATATATGGGAGTAGGTTCTCACATATGGTATGAACTCTTTGTAGTTACTGTGGCAGACCCTTCATGTTGCTGTGGCTGGTTGGAAACGTTTACCACGTGGTTGTAATTTTGTTGTAATCATAATGATATGTAATAGATTATGATGCATAAACAAACCACAACAATGTAAATGTACCTTTAACTTGATGCACTGTACTTGCAGTGATGCTTGGAGTGCAAATATTTACAAATTGTGAGCATAGAAGGTTGGGTATTTGATCTTTTTGATGCAATGAAAGACCATAAGCCCATGGTATAGTGTGCTTTGTCATAATAAATTTCTTACAATATTAAGAGTTGTTTGTCCTTTAAAATATCCCAGGATTAAAAAAAAAATCTTTCGTCACTCAGATGATTTCTCAGAACTTTATATATTAGAAAACTCCATCTTTTCAAGCTCCTTGGAAATTGGAAAGAAATTTTGTGTGGAGAAGAACTTGAATCTCTTGCTCTGATTTATGTAACACATAAAACATATCCATTCTTTTTAAACTTCCAATTAAATAAGAGATTCCCAATCATTGTTACACTTTCCCAAGGAGGAAAAACTTGAAATCATATGGAAAAAGAAAACCTTTTTTAAAAGAGTCTTCTTACTGCTCTTGGGATTGACAAACTGGGTCTCACGTGACAGCCACGGACTGAAACATCAGTTCAGAAATTAAAACTGCACTATAGTTTTGAAATGTGTCACCAACTTCCCCATCACCTCTGGTTTAATGCTTTTCTGATTCCAGAAATAAATTTAAAAAAAAAAAAAATCACAAGAAGGGCATTTGTAACAATTTTAATTTCTCTCTATTGCAAATGGGTGCCCTAAATCACTTTTTTATTAGAAAGCCCAAACACTCTCACTTTTATTTCCTGTCCTCTTTTTTTAATGTTTAATGCAAGAACATGCTTAATGTTCCTTAAAAGTAGAAAGATAGAACACTTTGGATGATGAAACATCTCAGATTTTAGAAGTTTGGGTGGACTTGCCCACTTGAACTTGTGTATCAGTTTCTCTCTGGTGTTAATCCAAGGCTGTGATGTTTCTTTTTTCCAAGTACAGTCTTTTTTTTTTGCCCAAAGCTCCTCTCACTTACTGAAATTGAACTTGTCATCACTGTTTCTATAGGAGCAACATACTCTTCAAAAGTAAGACTGAATTTTTGCAGGGTTTGTGCTACTTAACATCAGAAACAGGTTCCTGCCCTGTGCCCCAAAAGTTAAAACTGAGTGTGTGTGTTCAGTATCCTGAGCCCGTGTGCTCTGACAGGAGTGATTATTCTTAATATAAAGCCAAAATTAATTATGAGCAAGTTCAATAAACTAAAATGAAAAAATGAAGCAGAGAAACCAGAGTAAAAAAGGGCAGGAATTACACTGAATACCTCTACATAGGAAGGACATTTCAATGGAATTGAAAAGGACGTTTTCTCTTTTTTCATATTTTTAGCTTTCAAATTTTGGTTCATGAGTTTTTGTGGCTCTAGCATATTTGATTGCATAGGTACTTTTGGAATAATTAGACTCTTTAAGCAATTAAAAAATGAAGCATTAGTCAAATTAAAAAAAGCCATAATTCTGATGTTCTATTAGTCCATTTATTTAAGCAGAGAGAAATAAAATGCCCTGAAGTGTGTCTTTTACAGAGGATTATTCCCACAACATTCCTCAGCTCTGTCTATGCATCCTACTGAAATTGCCTGTATTCCTTCCTCCTTTATTCCTGTTTGTACATAAAGAATCTTATTAGTCCATCAGTACTTTGCATTGTGAATTGCCTTGAGGGGCCGTGTGTTTCCTGTGCTCTTCATGCAGATCTCCCTGGTGGCGGTGCTCAAAGTACAGTGCAGAAAGCTCAGGTTTGCCGAAGGACTCCTCCTGTGTCAGCAGGGTGCTCGTTCTCTGTATGCTGCAGAAATGCAAAGGCTTGATGTGACCGAAAAGGGAGTTATTGCAGACATTGCTTGTTTTCACGAGCTGGTGGCGCCAGAAGTGATGTGATGGTAGATTTAGATCAGGAAAGGTGAAGTTTAGCTCGCAGCACCAGGCTGCACTGGGACGCAGGACCTGAGGTTTGCACTCTGGAACTTCACCTTCCCATATTTTGGCACATGTCTGTGTTTGAGTCTCTCATCCCTCTGGCTCCAAAAGGGGAGCAGTGGGCAGAGCATCACCTGCAGAGAGGACCTGTTTGCTCTTTCTCCCTGCAGAATTACAACTGGATCTTTTCCTCTGCTTTCAGTAGAGGCACTTGTCCTGGCTTCACTTTGCCTGTTGTGCACAGGTTGTCCACCTAAAGTGGCAGTGAAATTCCCTGGTTGTTTCATGCTTGGCACGCTGTGCCTCACTCACCGTGCCCAGCACAGGCTCCTGGTGGACAGCTCTGTGGCCCAGGGACAAATGCCGTGGTGCAGCAGGACATTTACATGACCATCTTGTCTGCTGGAGCTGCCACGCAGGAGAACAATTAAAGGCACTGTCCACAGACTTCAAACAGATGCCTGTCACTTCAGAAGTGTAAGTCCGGGCTTTAGATCTTCAGCAAGCAGCTCAGCTGCCACTCAAGCTGGCAGCCTCCGCCAGCCACTCACGCTTTCCTGGGAATGGTGCTCTGCTATGCAGAGTGTGCCTGATGGATTGGGTTATGTAGGAAATGCTGGTGGCAGCTGTGGCTGAGGGATTTGGCATTCCCTGGAGCAGGACTCCGAGTGAGGCAGTCATCATTAGCTGCCTGCCCTGACTGGCTGGTGCTCAGATGTCAGTTTTGACTCAATGCTCTTTTGATGCTGCTCCAGTGAGTGTTGTCTGTGCAGTGTGGAGCAGTCCTGGCACGCAGGAGGAGATTGCCTGCTGCACCTTGTGGAGCAGCCTGGGGAGCAGGAGGAACAGGGGAGGCACATCTAGACCCTTCTAATGTGTCCAGGACAGTTTTTACAACACAAGTTTATTGCAAAGATGTGGTGTTGGGTTCTGACTGTGAAGGAAAGCAGTAGCATGCTTTCATCTTAATCCCACAGAGTAAAGGGATTTCACATCTGCTTTTTTGTGTTGTAATTAAAAGTTAATGGAAGATGGAAAAGAAAAGATCTTATTAATCTGAAGTGGCCTTTCACCTGCCTCAGTTCACTTTCTACTGTTCCTCTTTTAGGCTATGACAGACTTAACATCTTTTAACTTAGACTAGGCTGTCTCTTGATTCCCACCTTCCCTCTCACCCTGCCCTTCCAGGGGAAGAATGTGGGAATGGGCCCAAGGGAGGTTTGGGATTCAGTTTCTGCAGAATGCTTTGGTCAGGCAAGCCCCTCCTTGGGCTGGTGGGGCTGCTGTGCTGCAGACCCAGAGGGCATCTCTGCTGGGCTGAGTGCTGAGGGGCACCTCCTTCCTATGAAAGCCCAAAGTCCCACTCCCCCAATGGCTGTAGGTGATTTCATTTCCCTTGGGAGGGAAGAGAAGCATCCTTGGTGACTGAGTGAAAGGCAGCTTTTCATGCTGTAATGTGGGGATGAGAAATTTTTCTTGCTACCTGAGGTATTTTCACCCTCTGGATTTTCCCTTCAGTGTATCCCTTTAGTGTATTTGTTTCCTGTAATATGGTGTGTGTCACAGAGATTAAATCTTTGGAAAGGAATTGAACCTAATAAATGAAAAAAATATTAAGAATGGTACTACACTACTTAATATCCCAGGGGCTCTGTAGAGACCTTTTAATCTTTGTTCAACTTAATAATTACATTACAATTTTTTGTGACTATATGAAGCTTAATGGAGTGGCAATGGAGTTTATGAAGGAATTCCTTTTACAGAATTGCTTTCAAAATTTTTTCAAGTGGAATAATACTCAGCTACATAGTTTTCAGTTCAGGAAATCTGTTTCAGTGGGAATTAGATTAGATTCAGAAAAAACTTCTTATTCCAATGCAACTAATGTCTTTCATTTTTAAAGACATAGTTTGAATGGTTTATCTGTGGGATAACTATACTCTCAGTGATTTTTGCCATATTCTTGTCACTTACAGCTCTTATTTAGTAAAGGGCAAAGGACATTGATTTTAAAAAAGGAAACTGGCTGGAACTAGATGGTATACTTTGTCCCAAAGCAGTAAAGTGTAGTGACTTTGTCTCAAGCAGTAGTTTTCTGAAACAAACTGGTTGCTTGAAGGTTGTAGAGAACAAAACCAAAGTAGCTTTAAAGTTACCCACTAAACTAGAAAGGGCACACAGTAATTTCCTTTCACCTCTGGGACTTGAACACAGACATTGTTGTGTAAAATTATGAACTCCTGCAGAAACAAGTTTCAACAGTCCATCTGGTGTGTAGAATGCTAAAGGCTTACCCTGCAAAGGAGAGCAGGGTGGACATAAAGTACTGCAGGTTCCACTCCCTAATCTTTATTATCTGCTGTCCACAGAGGCCTGGGAAAGCTTTAATGCTGCTTGAAAATCCTGGCTGCTAAAAGGCAAAGTAAAGCAGGGAAAGCTATGGAAGAGCAGGAGGAAAGCTGAGGGTGCCTTCAAGCAGAGAGATTTGGTGCACTGCACGTGAGGGGCAGCCTTCCTCGTGTTGTGAAATAATCAGGATTTGTGATGCACTGGGGAGGATGAGCTCAGAGACAGGGGTGGGAATATGAAGGAGGGAGCAAAATGTGATTTTGTTGTTTCCAGAAAAACTATATGCTTGTCCCTTTGCCCTGGGGGTGGGGAAGGGGGAATAGAGGGTGCTGTGTTCATGAGGGTGAACAACATGGCAATTTGCTCAGGAGCCTCCCCAGTCTGGTGCCAGTTGGCAAACTGGGCTGGTGTTTAAGAATCAGTCAAGAGATTGTGGGATGAAATTGTTTGGCCAACAGTGCCTCTTCATGTGATTTTAATGATAAGCCTGCAACATCTGGCTGTGGTTTTGGACTCAGCTCATACATTTGCATGTCCTGGTCCCTCCAGAAATGATTACGCTCTGGGAGGAAGAACAGTGGCCTCTGTACAAACATCCATGGTTTGTACTATCACCTCTTGTGATTGCTTCTTAGCAGCACTGAAGTACCTTCAGAGCATGTGAATTTTAAGAGTTTGCTGGAAATTTTTGTTTGATTGTCCCTGAGTTGGGTTATTTTAGTTTTGTTGTTTTCCAACTCCTTCATTAATGTCTTAGTGTTTTTTTCCCAGAACATGGGGCACTGAGACCTTTTCCATGCAAACCCAAGGTACAAAGGATTGTGATATATAGAGCTGGTCAGAAACATGGACATGGAAGCTTGAATCTTGTATAAACTGAGCTCTAAACCTACTAATTTGGATGAAATTAAGATGCTTCTTTCAAAAAGAACAAAAATTTTTGATTTCATGTTGAATCAGTAGCAAAATCTGTCACCATTAAGGATAGTAACTGGAAGGTGGGAGTAGAAATAATTGTAATTGTCCAACAGAGACAAAAAAAAGTAAATAAAGAAATAACCTAATTCTTTGGAACTAAACCAGCAATATTATTGAATGCACCCAATGGAATCACTGAAATTTATATGTAGAATGGGTGCATGTAGTATTTTATTTCAAAATATTTAACATTAATTTAAAAATAATGTTAGAGGGTTGAATTTGATGCAGTGGTTAAATAAGATATGCAGGATCTATGTTCAGGAATAGATTTGGGACACATTTATACTTGCCAACAAAATGCTTTCATATGAAGTCCCTTTAGCTTCCAGCTGTGGTTCTGAGATGTGGATTCAAGGTTTCTATGGAAGAGCTTAATCTTATTGCTGCTCCTTAATGCAATGCAGGAAAACACTCCTCTTTGTGCCAAAGTTTTGTTATCACCAGCACATTGAGGGGTATGTGTGAGGGATCAGTCTGTGACTGTGCCTCCCCTGCTGGCCCATCCAGGACATGGACCATGCACCCATCAGATATTCTGAGCTCATCCCAAAGCCCAACAAAAACTGCTCTATGAGCAAATTTAACTTACTGAAATAGGATTAAAAAAAAAATAAAATAAAATATTTCCCTACGAGATTATCAAGTGATTCAGTGGAAGATGTGGCAAGTGCCACTGTTGGGGAGGCAGGGAGGAGGGAGAACCCTGAAGGAAGAGATGGGTGGTGTGAGGCTGTCCTGCCCCTCGGCCACATCCCATGAAAAAAAACAGGCTCTGACCCTCTTAAACTTCATGTTCACACCGTGGGAACAGACCACAAAGTGGTTTCATCTCCTTTATCCCAGCAGGGAAAGGGATGGGAGTGTGAGTGGAGAAAGGTTTGCAAGTTCTGGAGGTGGGGCAGCTCCCCCCGGGGTGCACAGGGTGCTGTGGGGATCACAGCCCTGGGAATGCAGCTGTTCTGGGATGCTCGTGGTCTGGGCTGACAGGTCTCTGCATGCTGGCCCACTTGCTGGGCCTTGACCAGAAGAGATTTGGGTAGCTTAGAACTCCTCACAGAGAGTTGCATTTTGGAAAGAGGCTCTATGGGTGAGAATGGTTCGTTTTGGGCTGACTGTTGTACAGGGCTGGAGTTTTATTGTTTGTCTTTCCCTCTGAAATTTCACCTTTCCCTGTTCTGATTTTGGATGTGAAAGAGTCTTTAATGCAGCTTCTTTTTGCAGTGACAAAAAATCAGAAATGGATGAAACATGATGATGCAGTAAAAAAAAAACCAAAAAACCAACCAAACAAAAAGAAAACAAAAAAAAAACCAAACCATTGAGATGGAGAATTAATGAACATAGAACGCCCCTTTAATGACCAAAATGCTTCCAGTATCGCTGGGTGCAAAATGAAGTTCAGTTCTCATGCAGTGCTAACTTAACTTTATGGTCAGGGAGCAGTTCCTGAGATCTGTTCTCAGTGCATTTCCCTTTGGAGTTGGGAAGCTGGAGGTGCTCTTGGGAAGTGTAGAGCCTGACAGTCCCGAGGTGGTGGCTCAATACACCCCCAGCTGCACCACCAATTGGCACCGGTAAGAGAGTAAAGTGGACTCAGAGAGAGGCAACAAACTCATCTGTACGATGGGACTTGATTTCGGTGGCAACCACGTGGTCAGAAAATACCTGACTTTGAATCACAGTCAAAGCCGCTAATACCAGGAGGAGCAGGAGATGGATTACTTGGTAATTACACTGCAGGAAAAGGTGTAACAGTTCTGGTTTTAGGACTAGAAGTGACTAATGTAGGTTTTTATGAGCAGTACCAAACTAAGTCTTTCATGACGATGCCAGTGTATGGGAAATTGAGAACAGAAATACACCATTTAAAGGATACCTCTCTTAATGGCCCATCGTTCATTAAAAGTAACTTGTGAATCGTTGTGTGCATCAGACCAATGAATTTTTCCTTATTTATTATATCACCTCATTTTGTTTATGGCAGCACAAACAGATTTTTTTTCCTCTTTTTATATTCTGTAGATTCTTCATTTAAAAGCCCAGTATGAATGCCATATCCCAGATTTTACAGGAGGTTTGCAGCTCACAGTTCTGTGACCTCCACTGAGCCAAACTCTGAAGCACAAAGGCCCACTAAGTGTGACACCTGGTGAGGGAGTTGTATTTGTGTGCTTTGTACCCTCACTCAGGGCCTGTCTGGGAGGAGCACCCACTGCCAGCAGGGGAGGTTGGGGCTGTGCCCCGAGAGAGCAGAGCCTGCAATGCACTTGTTTGACTCTTTACTGTCACTGGAGTCGATGGCAAAGGGTTAATTGATTCCAGTGGACCGGGATCAATTAGTCTTCAATTAGAACATGACCTTCAGTCTTTCTCTAATCAGCATTTCCCCATTACATGAGTGCTGCTTGGCTCTGTCCTAGCTCCAGTCTGAGTAATATTTGTTTCTGTGATCTGCATTATTGTTTTTAGATTGAAGCAAAGTCGATTGAAGTAACTGCCTTCCTTTGCTTTATGCCCATACCAATGCACATCTTTCACTTAATGCAACCCATTAGTTTTCTTTCTCATCTGTTATCCATTATTTTATTGCTTTTAGTTTAGAGGCTCTAGATTTGCTTCAATAGTCTTTCAGTCTGTGTATAGATCCTACTCGATATCTATTTATTTTAAAAGATGAAAGATATAAAATCTACACAGGCAAATACACCAGTTGTTAATCACATGACACTTATTACCTTTTGAGAGACAGAACTGCACATTTCCATGACCACCTTACATATACTAGTTAATTGGGATGTGATCTCTCCTGGATGTGCTGGATCATGTCAGCCTGAGCAACACTCGGTGTTGTAGATTTTGTTTTCTGACTTTTAGTCATTAGGGTGGTTATTCCCCTGATGAGCCTTATTAGCCTTGAGCACAAATACTTCATCCATCCCACTGAAGAACTAAGACTGTGGAAATCATTAGGTATGCATGAATATGCAAAACTATTTCAGCTTTTTGGTGGTTTCCTCCCCACACCCCCACCTCCCCAGGAAGGAAAATGAAGTGGCACTGTCACTATGTGACATCATCTTCACTAATCCTACTGTGACAAGGCTGAGAACTCTCAGGTTTTGTAGGAACAGACAATGTCTGTGGTTTGAAAGTACAAGTAAGCCTTGTACAAACAGCTGAAGAAGCTCAGTATCTTATCTGTTGGGTTTTCCTCTGAAAATATATTAACTAATCCAGTTAAAACCCAACCAACTAATTTCCTTACAATTTTCATCTCTGAATTTTTCCCACTGTTACATATATTTTGTTCAGTGTGTTTTCAGCAAGGGCTGAGTGTAACCCAAGGACTCTTTCTCGATTTTCAATGGCAGATAATACATAAATACATAAGCTATAAAAATGGTAAATTGGAATGTATAAGGGTTATTTTCGTGGTCATATTTGAGACTGTCACTTAGAAAGTGAGGAAAGTTTCTGTAGCTTTTATAGCACTTTTCTATACTTCACTTTTTGCTCTCAGTGTTCATCACTTGGGTCTCTTTTCTGTAATCTGTGTGTGAAAACAGTTTCATCCTCTTCAGTGATGATGTTTCCAGGCAGGTTTTTAATCCTGGTATCCTAGACTCTGTTGCAGGCAATATAGTACCATGATGGTAATTAAAAATATTTTATTTCCTTAGAGTATGAGAGGAAAATGAAAATTTCTTTGTAATTTCTCTTTTTTTTTATGGATTGTTTTTTTGCCTTTTTTTTCCCCCTAGACATAGGGTTAAATTTTAAGGTGCTTATAAATTCCTAAACAGCTGCTGACCATGACTGCTTATGCCAGCCTGTACAGATTGAATGTTTTTCTGGCTTTGGTAGTGATTTGTGAGCCCCCTCCTCCCTCAGTGCTACATCCAGCTGTGGGGCCCCAAACGTAAGGAAGAGGTGGACCTGCTGGAACCAGTCCAGAGGAGGCCACAGAGATGCTCAGAGGGCTGGAGCCCCTCTGCTCTGGAGACATGATAAGGGGGCTGGGTGGTTCAGCCTGGAAGAGAGAAGGCTTCAGGGAGAACTTAGAGCAACTTCCAGTGACTAAAGGGGCTCCAAGAGAGCTGGAGAGGAACTTGGGACAAGTATATGCAGTGGTAGGACAAAGGGCAATGGCTTCAAATGAAAAGAGGAGATATTTAAGTTAGAGATTAGAAAGAAATCCTTCCCTGTGAGGATGGGAAGGCCCTGGCACAGGTTTCCCAGAGAAGCTGTGGCTTGCCCCATCCCTGGAAGTGTCCAAGGCCAGGCTTGATGGGCTGGTGGAAGCTGTTCCTGTCTGTGGCAGAGGGGTTGGAAGTTGATGATCTTCAAGGTCACTTCCAACCCAAACCATTCCATGATTATATGTTAAAGGAGTTTGGCTTACCTTTTTTTTTTTTTTGTTTTGTTTCTTTTTTTTCAGTTTGTTTTTCATGTGGTTTGGTTTGTGTGTTTTGAGGTGTTTTTTGTTTGATTTGTTTAGTTTCTCTTCTGGGTTTCCCCAGCCCTCATGTTCTAGTTCACAGGTAACGGTAAGGTTGAATTCCACATAAGTACAGTGGCAAGTATTCTAGTCACAGGCAAGATTATTTTGGGTTTTCATCATCAGGATAAACATTCTTTTCAGGTTTATATTGCTCTGTGACAGAGCAGAAAAACTACTAAACTAAGGACCAATTTGAACCAGTCTGCTTCTAGTGGAACAGAGTGGAAGAGCTGGGACCTGTGACAAACAAATAGTAGTAGGGGTTTAATGGAAAGGTTTGAGTCTAAAGTCACATCAGTGCATTTGCTTGAGGTGTTTGTTTTAACTGTCAACCAGTTGCTTTTTCTTTAGTTCTCTGAGAATTTTGAGGTGCTGAAATCCACCATCAGACTAAGTTTTACAAATAAGTATTACCTGTGCTTTTCCAGGTGATACACTGAAGCACAAAGGGGTGAGGTGGTTTTTCCAGTGAAAATGAGAATAATTCATTACTCTGGATTTTAGCTCTAAATATATGTATAGTGTGTGCATGCATCTATATATAAGATGTGTGTAGTGCTAAAAATGTTATAAATATTATTTTCCCCCATCTGTCTTATTTTGCTGGTCATAGGTTTTAAATTGGTTTGTTTTCCTTTTTTTTTAACCTACTTAAAATTTAGCCTTTCCTCAAATATTGCCAGATGCAATGAAACATTTGTAGCTGTCCTAATTTTGGCTCATAAACTATGCTAAAAATTCCTCCTTCAACTGACAGCTTTCTTTGCCAGATTACAATATTCCCAGCTGATTAGTTATCTTAACTGCAGGGTTTTTTTCTGAAAAGTACAATTAGCAGAATTTGTTTCAAGCTCCTACCAGCAGTTTGCTGGAGAATGTAATTTCTTTAATGCTTTCTGAGCAATGAATGTTATTTATGCATTTTAAAAAATGTCTTTCTAAAAGTGTATTTCCATCCCCTTCCTTTCAATCCTCTTCCCCCAATGCCAAAAAAAATAAATAAAAATTCAAGTCATGATTTAATCTGAAAATAAGAACAGCCCTGGCATTTAACTGTGGGATCCTGGATGTGCAGTAGTGGGGATTTAGGAAAATAACACCATGTGGAGTAGTGTAGCTGTGAGCAGAGGAGGATTAGGAGCCTTCAGGAGGGGGGGGATTTCTGTACCCCAGAGTGGGGTGTTGAGGTTGAAGAGATTTCAGCTCACAATTGAAACTAAGGGGAGGCAGAAATTTCCTGCCCTTTGCAAACACAGCCATTTCATTTTCATGCATTAAGGAATTCAAACTCTAAACTCTACAGCAGAGAGCAGTTGCTTGGTACCTCTTTATTTATCAGCACTGATCCAAAAGGCAGACAGCAGTCTCTCATGTAGCTTTTACAGAACTTTGTAAAGACAACAAAACCCCACAATATATCCTTCGCTGACACTTGCTGAATGTGTGCTGAAGTGGGACTCAGTTCTTGGGGAGAAGAAAAAAGGAAGTTACTGCAAGGAACTGCTAAAAACCATTAGAAATCAATGCTGGTGACTGGCTGTGTCTGGTTCATGTTGTGGGCACGAGAGCCAGGTGAGAGGCAGTGCAGCAGATCTGAGAGGATGTGAGGAGAGAACAAAGCCAGTCCCAGGTCTCCCAGTGCCATGGTCTGGCTGTTTTGCAAAGTTTTTTGGGATGTTGAACAAAAATCTGAAGAAGTGGTACAAAAACCTCTGGATGTGGGTGAAATACATCCCACGCATTTATGAACCAGAGCTCTGGACTGCTGGGCTAGAAAAGGATGTGGACAGGCTGTTTGCTGCTCAAAATGGGGGAGGTGTAAACTCTGCCTACTTCTGTTTATACCTCATGGTTCTGGTTTCATGAAACAGTGAAAAGGCTGAGATGTTACAGGCGTTTTGGAAACTGCCATAGACTGCTCTCTTTGCTACTTAGAAAAATCTAATTGCCTTTTTTAAAACTGTCAAAATGAAAGACTCTGAATCTACTGTTACTCTAAATTTTCCATTTTATCAATTTATTCCACAAATTCATTGACTTTTAAGATTATTGCAGTAGACATTCAATGAGAAGCTGGACTATTTATAAGACACAGGTAGAATTTTCATAGAATAGGGAAACTTCACTTGTGCACATTAGACTGTTAATGACAATTTTCACGTTTACCCATTAGTGGAAGGCAACATGGCTGTTTGAACTCAGGATAACACTTTAAGTTGAATTGTTTTCAAACTGAAGTAATGAGAGATTTCAGCCTGCTTCTCGCTTTGTTTCTTTTCTTACTGTTTGCATTTAAAGAGAGAGAAAATACTAAAGAGATTTACACTGGCCAGAGTTTAATTTGTATTGACATTTATATCTTACCTCTGAGGTTTAGGAAAAAATGGAATCAAATTAGGTCAGGCACATCCAAATGAGAAGATATTGCTTAGAGCTCCATGAACACTGAAACACCTAAATCCAACTTAAACAAAAGCGAGCTGGAAACTGAAGCCAGCCTGTGAGACGTGGACTTGGGGGCTGCAAAATCTGTTTGTGTTTTGCTCAGTGTTTATTGGAATCAAAAAGCTCTGGGTTGGAGGGGAAGAATACCAAATTAATTTCAATAGTAATCTCATTGAAAATATTTGTACAGGAAAAAATATCCATCCTCTAGATAATAATAAAGCGCAGAGTGAACTGATTTGTAGTAGTAGTGCTGCAGGTTTTGATCACCCCACAGAATTCAGAGCACTGTGTGATCACAGGCACTTTATATTATGAAATAAACTCACCTTTGGGGGTTTATAACTTGAATATAGGACTAACATACTGTATAAGAAACTCATTAGACCATACACTGAAATGTTTTCCAATTCTAATTTACTTTGGTTTTGTAAAGTAGATGCCTAAAAAGCCCAAGATTTCCTACTGTCTACCAACTTGTGGTGTATGTTCAGTGTTCTCCAAAGCTTTTCCTTAGAACTTGCCTTTTGTGGTTGTGTGTTGATTACAGAAACATGTTTTCCACAGTGCATACTTAATGTGCACCAAAGGGAATAATAGCTCTTGAGTTCTCAGGCACAGGGAGAAATTTCAAAACTCTACTTTCTGTTAACTATAAATTTCTACCCTAAGTCTTTTATTCCCAAGACTGTGTTTATATCAAGTGGGATAAGTGCTCAGCTCTTTGCATGTTAATTCTTATGTGATACTTGGTGTTACATCAGAAAAGCTGCGTCTTGCACACTCATTCACAATGGGGTGGCTGATCATGTGATTAATGCTGTTATTTTTGATTAGCCAGCTCTTGCAGTGATGCTGTTTGGGGGGGGAAGTCACCTCTACACAGAGAAGCCTTGGAGCTTGGTCAAAGGAGATGTTAAAATCACCCTGTACATCCTGTCAATGAGATGGATACTCTGAACATTATCTGCTGACCCTGATGGCTGAAGATATTTGAAAATCATTAATATAAGGCTGGTTGTGATGATAGGAGTTCTTGGCAGATGGGCAACTACCTGACCCTTTTAAAGGAGGCACTGTCTCTGTGTGCCATCTCTCTGCAGGATCATGAAGTTGGGTATGTTGTTGTGGAGGTTTTTGTGAGACACAAGCAGTGCTTAAAGAAATCTAAGTAAGTTGGGTTTCTTGAATAGGAAGTAGCTGGGATCAAATTCCTTACATTTCAGTATTAATGCCCCTAAAAGTAAAATCATTTCATTTTTTTAAGGAGTATTTATATCGATATAATTGAGAGCATCTCCAGAAGTGCACAGCTCTGCAGTTCCCTGCAGAACCAGGGAAAAGCCTCAGTGAAAAGCCTCATAATATGTGAGCACTCCTGCTCTCACTGATGTTTGAGAATAATAAAACATGGCAGTGTGACAGATACCTTTTGGGAGCACTTAGTGCTTTAAATGGACTCTTTGTATTACAATATTAAATTGTAGAGTCACTAGCATAAAACGCACCAACTAGATTTGCATTTAAATTGTAACAGAATGTGGAAGATAATGTCAAGAGGCAACAAACTGGGAAAAGCAAACCCCAATATATGTCAGCTTCTTATTTCAGTCTCCAGTTCACTGGGAAGTTGGGAACTTTTGCATTTTGAGACACATTTTTGCCAAGAAATAAACACAGAATTGTTCCTCTGAAGCTCTTTGACCTCATGGAGGAAACCTCTTCAATGACAGGATGGACCAGGGTAAGGAGTCAGGACAGATCCTGGTGCTGCCCTGGTCCTCCAAAGCCCATCTCTAGTCTCTCCTACTCCACATGGTTCAGACTCCTCAGGTTTTGACATTTTCTATCATTGAATTGAAGATTAGTTTTTTTAATTATTATTTTTGGTCTGTGGTGGTATTGTTTTTCCTCTCTTGCTCTACTCAATTTTTTTCACCTCTGGCCTTCATGCCATTTCTCCTTACTGTTTTCTCTCCCAGAATATAATTTCTTCAGATTTTATGAATAATCTAATTGCAGCCTGGCTCCTTGAGATTATGGGTACTTTGCTGTAAAAATGGCATGTAAACAGCTGGTTCTTGAGAATATGGAGTAGAATATATCTGTGTTTTCCTCTGGTCCATAGAACCACATGGATTAACTCAACTAATATTGAATAGAGTGATAGTGATTTTCTGCAGCCCATCACTTGACATGGAATAAATATGCAGAAGTATCAGTGGAGCTTTTTTTTTTTTTGAGTTGACTTTGGCTTAGACAGTTACTTGATGAGTGGGGATTTGACTCAGGAGTGCTTTGTGGGGATGAGTCTTCTCTTGGTCCATAGCAACTCATGTTAGTCAAACTTGTACAGTTAAATTCTGCTTTAGCCTTTCTCCACTTGGAAACTCAACTATTCCACTTAGTAAATCTGTGGAGTTTGGTAAGGTCTAGTTAATTCACTTAGAAAACTTCCTAGGTAGCTTATAACTTCTGAAGGGACTGAATTGTGCTTTTAATAGAAGGGCCTTTTTTATTGTGAAGAAAATAAAATAGATGTTGAAAAGGGGATTAACCTGCAACAGTATTTTCTGTGACTTACATAGAATGTATTTGTCTTTATAATGACATTGATTTTTATAGCTCTTATAACTACCAAAATAATTAAGAGCATTTCACTGAACTAAAGAGGAATATTTCCTATTGACTTGAGAGGTCATTTAAATTACAAATGAAATACAGAAAAAGTGCCCCAAAACCTGAGGTGTACATTTTGGTACCACGGTGAGCAGATAGCAATTAGTGATAAGTGATTTGCCTCGAAGTTGCTTTGAATAGCAGATGACACAGAGCTCAATACACAGCAAATAAGCTCAGGCTGGTGGAGAGAAGGCGGAAGTTAATCTTCCCTCCAGGGCAATAATGTTCCAGGCGACACACTTACAATGGATTTTGTCACATTGTGTTTTAATGTTCCAAAACAATGGGTTTTTACCTTATTTTTCCTCAGGATAGTCTTTCACAGAGGGCCTCTTTAGCAAGGTTTAGACTTCCCTTGTGTGTTGTCTTTCCATACGAATCAATTAGGATTGATGAGCAAGGTCAGACTTGTTATGGACCTTTCCAGTGCAATACTCAGAGGTGGCCATGCCATGAGGGGATGGGATTGACTCCTTACTGTCTTGTGCTGGAGCTTGGATGGTGTCCAGCAGGAACAGGCAGTGCCTGTCCCTCTGTGCTTGGTGCTGGTGAGGCCACACCTCAAGTCCTGGGTTCAGTTTTGGGCTCCTCACTAGAGCAGAAATTAAGGGGCTGGAGCATGTCCAGAGAAGGGAACTGAGCTGGGGAAGGGTCTGGAGCACAGACCTGATGAGGAGAAGCTGAGGGAGCTCAGCCTGGAGAAAAGTAGGCTCAGTGGGACCTTCTCTTTGCCTGCAACTCCCTGACAGGAGGTTGAGGGTCAGTCTCTTCCTCCAGGTAATAAGTGACAGGACAAGAGGAAACGGCCTCAAGTTACACCATGGTAGGTTTATATTGCATTTGAGGGGAAAAAAATTGTTCATGAGAAAACTTGTCAAGCCCTGGAACAGCCTTCCCAGGGCAGCAGTGGGGCCACCATCCATGGAAGGATTTGAAAGGTGTATAGGCTCTTGGGGGCATGAGTTAGTGGTGGCCTTGGCTGCGTTACTGGTTGGATTTGAGGATCTTAAAGGTTGTGATCTTATGACTCTTGGTGAATTAAAGATAATTGCTGCACCTGGAGACAACTACAATGCATGTCACACTGAAAATGTGTGGATAAGCCAGTAACTGACCTGGAATTCAGTCCATCTGAATTGGAGACTTGTAAGAAAGTGTTGTCTCCTGACAACTGTTTCTTGATAAAATAGGTAATTTTGTAATTGATAGCTGAGGAGCACTGCCATGAAGTCTCAGCAGTAACAGCTTTTACCAATATGTACAAATAAGTGAAGTTATTTACTGTTTGTAGGTGGGGTTCTTGTATTATTCTGTCAAATTTACCACCCTTAGAAATGACAACTTTGAAGTCTTTTAGGGATTCATAGATGCCTAAACTATTATTCTGTATGTTACTGAGCAGCCTGTCTCAATTATATTTTGTGACAGAATTATTTTGTATCTTTTTTTTTTGTTGGGTTTGAATCTCTTGCATTTCATACTCTTCAGTTTTTCTGATTCTTGCTTTTGGTATTAATTGTTTGATATTTAAATATTTGGTTTACTTCCTGAAAATTTTGTAGTACAGTTTGACATTTCCCCATAGAAATATGTCTGAAGGCAGATTTAATTTTTTCTGCATGCCAGTTTAGCAGAACTTCTGTATATCTGTATTTCCTGGATGTGTTTACCTTCCTGATGAACAGCTTTTTTGGCTGAATTGGAAAATTTCAAACCAGACATCTTGTAGTGTTACCATTGCCAGTGCTTTGGTTAGACTGGAAAAATCCAGGTCTGCTCTTGAGCTACAGTGGGTCTACAGATCAGCACTTGTGCTCCACAGTAAACTCCAAAAAACACACTGATTATGAGATCTGCAGGTGTGTATGTGTTTCTGTTTAGGTAATCCAGGGCAGGAATATGTGAGTCTTGATGACACAGTAAACATAAAAATAGCTGGGGGCCTTAAAGGATTGTTTTTCTGCCAAGTCTCTCATTAGAAACAACTTTTATTCACCACATGATTTATATGAGTGATTTCTGTGATGTATTTCTTTCACAGAGAGAAACTGAGGGTGGTGGAGGTTCTTGGCAAGCCAGTTAAACTGCTTTTGGACATAGGGGTTGACTCTTTGCGTACCCTGGGAGTGCTGGCTGCCTCCCAGGGGGGCAGATGCTTCCTTGTCCTCTGCTGAGCTTCCAGCCCTGGTTCCAATGAGCATCCTGCTTTATGGATCCACCTGGAATCAACAGGGAAGTGCCTGGCAAAAACAAAAAATCAATTGCAAGCTTTGGTCTTCACACTGAGTGTGGTGAGTGTGAGAAAAGCTTTATAAAGATGGCAAACCAGAGCATGACTTTCTTGCAGAGTACATCCCACTGCAGAGGGTCTTGCAGGAGACTGAACAGTCACTGGTGCCTGTGCCAGCTCAGGTGCAAGTCAGCAGGGCAGGTTGGAGCAATTTAGGAGCCACTCCACCCACTTCCAAGCCTACCCAGGGTATTTGCTGAAGGCCAGGGGAAGACTGCCTTGCTGCAACAGAAATTACTTGTGTTGATTTTGAGGATGTTGGGCTTCATTTCAAAAGCTTGAGATGTTCTGGTGTTGAATAACAGGACTTGAGAATTAAAAAGTAAAATCTCTGTAAAACTCCAGGAGTAAGCTGCTAATCAGAGAAGTACTGGCACCTTTCCATGCTCTGTGGTCTTACTGGAATAAATGCAAATCATCTTTTGGGTTGCAGGTTGCACATGTGAAAGCTTTTAATTTTGTTAAAATGAATTACCTATAATTATCTTGCTGTTAATATGTAGAAGTAGACTACTGAAAGACAATATTCACAGTAATTTACCATTAATCAGGGGAAAGGAGAAAAAAAAAACCAAACCTCAGAAGACAGGTTAAAACACATTACTGCAAAAACAGTTTACATCTTCCCTGAGTAATTTGCTATGTAATATTCAAAATACCAGTGGTGCGTAACTTTATTGATGAAGTTTGTGTGCAGGTGTCTCTTACAGCAGTAAGAGGTCAGATAGTTTGCTAGAAAACAAAAAGGCACAAGAAATAGTCTTCCCAAAATTGCCATAATCCAAAAGGAACCTGTGAAAAATGGGTTTGCTAAGAGTTGTTCCCAAGGGGTGTGTTGTCTCTCTGGCCAGTGGGTTGATACAAAGACCAGGGTGACCAGGGACTTTGAACAACCTGGTCTGGTGGAAAGGTGTTGGAACGAGATGATCTTGAAGGTCCCTTCCAGCCCAAACCATTATGTGATTTTATGATTCCATAAAGGATTTAGATGTGCTGTGGTGAAAGGGGGAGCAATTTTCATTTCATTATCTGTCTTCAAGAGCAAAGAAGAGCAAACACATTCAAGTGAGCACAGACTACCTCTCTGCCCAGTCACACAAAAGCAAAGCAGTGGTAGGTCTTAGGCATTCATGGCCACTCCCATCTTTCACTGTAGGCTTAGTTCTCACCTTGTTTTTATTTACATTTCCTCCTTTCTTTAACTAGACTTGGTCCATGCTCTGTGTGGAGCTGCCCTTTGGAAGCAATGTCTTCCTGGTCCTCAATGTTGTGTTTGTTGTACTGTGTATAATTAGGTTAACCTTGGGGTTTGAGTCATAATTATTACACAGAAGGGTGAAATTTTGCAAGGAACAGTGACTTTATTTCAATGAGCATGCTTCTGTAAATATCCTTGTTCTGCTTTTTCTCATTCTTGTGCTTTATTTACAAACAAGACAAAGCACAGCCTTGGTAACTCCAACAGCTAAAATTACAGCAAATATACTTTGTTTCCTTGAAATTTTCTATATTTTCAAACTGCAGAAACCTTTCCTATGGATGGTATGAGGATACCTAGTCTTTACCTGTCCCTTTACATCACTGTTATTACAAATGATGGCTGATACTTTCCATGAGAGAGACTCCCTTGGAGGTTACTTAGCAAAGGCAGATGTGTTTAAAGTATGTCATGTGCCAAAATAGGTTTTGAATCAGGTTGCAAGTGAGAAGGATGTGCAAATTACTTAGTCTGGTAAGCAAATATAAACCACATGATGATTGTAGCACTGCTGCAAGACTGAGTGCACCATTAAGGAGAAGATGGTCCCAAAGCACCTCAGCGCTGAAGACTTAACCACTTGCATGGTTACAGAGCCGAGGTGGAGGCACCCCAATCATCCTGCTGCTCCTGTGGGCATTGCTGCATGAGCTGCTGCAACTTCACACAGCCCCTTATCATTTGCCTCCAATCTGTGTGTTGCTGTGTAGTTTTGATCTCTGCCCAGAGCTGACAGGTGATGAGAAGGTTTCTGGAGTCGAGGGCTGTTGTTGTGTGGTTGGTCTTGTCAAGGGAGCAGAGAAAGAACAAATACTCTACTCAGTGAGATGGGTTTGGCAGGTAGGATTTGGTAACTGTAGCAAATTCTGTTCTGTGATCTCAGCTTTGCAGTTTCTCAAGCCCTTCTGTGTTTCTCATCATAGTGTTTTCTAAACAGAAGCAGAAATGCCTTTTTTTTTTTTTTTGAATCTGATGATGTGGAGGAATGTTTCATGAATTATATACAAATGTCAGTAATACATGAATGTGCTTCCTAAAGTGGTGGAAGATCCTGAAATATGCAATGTATTTGCATGTAACATTACTCAGCTCTCATTTTCTTGACTTTCATATTAGGCAATCACAGGAGTACTTCTAAATCCATTTAAAATATTGTCATTAAGATAAGTTAGTTTTTATTCACTATCAGTATATGGGGGCTGTCATGTACCATACCCTAACAGAGAATCCTGATATGGGATTTCAAAGTCTGGCCTACTGCTCTGCCATCTGAATTAATGAATGTTCTTCTTGAGCTCAGGCCAATGGTGAGAGTTTATAAAAAAAATCCTTACATTTCACCGTGTAGCTAAAAGCAGACCGTTGAAAAACTAATAAAACTACTTCGTGGCAACTCTTTGGATAGTGTTTTATTTCTGTTACATGCACTGATCTGGGGAGGCAGGATATCCTAATTCCCATACAGGCAAACACAGAGGTTACATCCTGAACACACTTAGCAAAAAAGGGGGTAATGAAAACTTCTTGCCAGCTAAGTATCATGTTTGCATTTCTTTTCTCACGCAGCTTTGTGTTATCTTTTCTGTCTCTCAAAATTAGACATTCTGAGGCTTGAGGATTTCATTAATCAAGTCAGCTCATCCAAATTAGTTTAATTTACTTGGAAAGCTCTGTCAAGACACATCAATCCATGTGATCTCATTGTTTTTAACCAGGAGCAGAGAATCTAAATGAAAATAAAAGCTACAACTCCTAAGTTGGGCTAATCCTGCTCTTAAAGATCAGAACAGAAACCGAAGTTTCTCTCTGTGGTCACTGAAAGATGTGAAGCCAACCAGGTGACATGCTGCACAGCCAAAGGAACAGAAGGTTTTGGTTATTTACACTTACTTTCCTTTCACCCTTCCAGTTGTAATTTTTTTCCCTCAGTTTGGCATGTTTTGCCTTACCAAAATAAACTTAGAACTTCTGGATTCCTTGTACCACAGCATGGCCCATGGAAGTTCAAAGGGATATAATTAATCCAAATTCTTGGAAACAGCATGTTCCCCAACTACAGTAAAAATACAAGATAATCAATTCACCCTCATTTGTTTCAAACGTTTTGAAAGATAAAGTTGATTGTGAGAGCAGCTGGACCTTGAACTTTTGTCCTTTAGGCATTTTTGAGGATTTATTGTGGAAAACAAAGAAATGAAAGTATAAATCACTTATGCAGTTTAGTCTCAGGGAAATATATCCATCAAGGCTGATGGTATGAACAGGAATTGCACTTTATATTCTGACTGTTTTATTGGCAGGCATTGACTTGTGTTGCTTATGCAGCTGACCATTCTTAAACAAACACAGAGATCAAAATTACTTTAAACCACTTGATAATTATTTTAATATTTATAGTGCCACGTGGATGTTTCATTTAAAATTTCTTTCAGTTAGGCTTACCACTCAGGTGGAGAAGAGGCCACAATGGCATGGTGAAATTTGGTTTTAAAATGGATGAGTGTGGTGGTGTCCTTTTTATGCATTAAGTGTTCAGGTGTATCAGGGCTGTGTATCAATTTGACTGGTTTTGAAGCATTTTTATTTTCTGTTCACAAGTGCAATTTATGTTAAACTACTTATTACCTTCTGTTGGACCCTGAGTAATGTGTTTGTGTATTAGTGAATCAGTTCTTCCATTTTTCATATTATTACTAAACACTAAAACAAATACATAAAAATGTATTGCATGTCATTAAGAGCAGTTTTCCAGGAAAGAAGTCCAGTAATTGGAATAATTCCTGGAATAGTTTCTCAAATACCAGCCCAAATGTCATAGTAGGGTAGATTTCCCCTTCTCTTGAATACTGTTTTAGCTCTTTCTTCCTGTCCCACCTTTAGTGCCACAATTATGTGATCTAAGGTAGGGCCGTATGTGTTTTTAGTTCTTTTCACAATTCTTCTTGGTTTTGTTGTGTGTTGTCATTAAAATTGCATTATTTTGTCCAAGCTGGAATAGCTACTCCCTTCAAAGCACTGCACCTGCAGCTTCATTTTATTGAAAGGCATTTTTAGATATAGAGAGTAAAACTTAACAATTCTTTGGTTAGATATTGATGTGGAAAAACCATCAAAAAGGAAAGGAAAACAACAACAGAGTAAGAAAAGGTAATGAGAGAATTTGTTTTGTTTTGTTGATTGGAGTTGTGTTTTTTTTTGTAAACTCTATCCTGTTCTAAAAAACTGATCTGTTTCAAAAGCAGAAAGATGTTTTAGATCTTGTACTCAGCTTATCACAACTATATTTTTTCACAGCATTTGATAGCTTGCAACAAATGGAAAGAAAGTATTTTGAGATGTTTAAAAGTGAGAGTATTTTAAGTATCAGGAGGGCATTCCCTGATCACACAGAACCCTTTGAGTGACCTGGTCTAGTGGATAGTGTCTCTGCCTGTGGCTTAGGATTTGCAACTAGATCTTTAAGGTGCCTTCCAACCCAAATCCTTCCGTGATTCTATGAATTTTTTCAGTATGTGAATGTTTTTATGGTATAAATCCAGTTCCTACACTGGTCTCACCAAACCTAAAGGGAATACAGTTGGATTTAATATGGGATTATGGTGATTAACACCAATATTTTACTATGATGGATTTTGAGCCTTCAGTTTCATCTACACAGACTAAATAAAGGCTGCAGATGAACTTATGCCACTTCTTTTTTGGCCTAGATTTGTTTGTTGGGTTAATTGGTTTTCAGCTGTGAGCAGTATCAGAAACCTTAAGTGATATATTGTCCATGAACTACTCACCCTGTGAGGTTTTCAAGTTGAACTCTTAAAACTGCCCTTTAAATCAGGAACTAGCTTATATAAGAAAACATGGCCCTAGGGTCACCTGCTTCCAAGACTGTGGAACTGTAGTAGTCATAACTGTATTTATAGTTATTGGTAACTTAATATAGGAAATGATTCACCTATTACATCTATTAAGTCATTTCTCTGTGAGCAACTGGCTAACAAGGTTGTTGGCAGTAGAAAGTGTCTATTCCCTTGCTTTGATAATGTAAGTAAAAAGGCGTTTGCCAGAAAACATTGTGTTTCTCTGTCCTTTGATAACATCTTTCTCTGGAACCTTTTTGCCTTCCTGAAGTGGATTTGCCTGTAGAGTACTGAAAGTGGGACTGGAATTCTGCCCTCCTCTCTGACCCTTGGAGGCATAGGTAATTCAGGATTGACATGTGGTGCACTAAAATGCACCAAAGAGTCTCCAGGATCGTTTAAGTTTTGTAGACCCTTTTTTTTTCAAATGACCATTTTCTTGACTTTGGCCATGACTCAGCCAAGTGACTTCAAAAAGGTGTGTCTGCAAGTTTTGTACCCTCAGTTTGATACAAACATTGCCTGGGAGAGAGCCATGCTATTTGTGACTACCAGAGCCAAACAGGACCCAGCCTTTACTCTGCAGCTCCATGAGATGAGGAGGATTGTGGTTACCCCTCTGAGTCCAGGGGAGGGAAACCATCTACCTTTCTGTTCCTGCCTGTGAAGCAGGTTCTTGTAAATGTGAACTGGGGTCTTGTTGGTGATTAAGAAGTCTTAGCTGGAGTGTGCACATATGAGAGGTCTGTCTGATGATGACTGACAAGCAGTAGAAGGCTCTGATTTAGCTTCATGCCAGGGTGCTTAGTTGTTTTGTTAAAGGTTTAAACTCCAGGCCAGACCCCTTGCAAGGCTGACTGACCTCACTGGGCTGTGGCTTTTGCTGACACAACCCTTTTAGAGAGCATGGCATGTGCAGAGGGGTGTCTGATCTACCACTTTCTCCATGGAGACCTGCTGGGGATGGGGCTGGGGGAGCTCAGAGATGGCAGAGAGCTGTTTGCCTGCTACTGCTCTCCACATTCTCCTCTTGATGAGTGGATGTAAAAGGCTCCATCAAACAGTTACTGTATGCAAATGAACAAACAAGTGAATTATCAAGAACTATCAGTTGGGAAGGGAAAAAAAAAAAAGTCAAGTGTCTTATCTTTCCTGGGGACATATGCTACGACCAGATAAGCTGTTCATCTTCCCAGGTATGTTCCATTAAGTATATTATCCAATCAACTGGGATATATAAGACATATTGCAAGTCTAATCTCCTCAGGCAAGTAGTATTCAATTATACTTACCATTTTCAAAAGAAGAATATCCTGAGCATTTAGAGTGCTTGTATTTTTGGCACTGTCTTGTGATGTGAGGGCTAATAAAGAACATTCCAACTAAGAAGGCATAAGACAGGCAGATGAAATATTGAAGAAAATAGTATTATATAAGTCCTGAGGTGGGAATGTTCACCATCCCTCAAAGTGGTTTCCTGACATCTAATGTTTTGAAATTAGGTCAAGGATAGAGAATGACTGAGAACTTCCATCCATTTCTATGCTTATAGTATATTTCTTGGGTGTAACTAAAATAGGCTGCTGAACACTTTGTTTGCAAGTGCCCCTTCTGTTTTAAAAGTACACACAATGATGTACATTGTTTTGTTATGTAAATTGCTTTTTGGATTGAATGCTGTTCAGACAGAGCCATTTTCCTGTTGCACTTCTAAGCAAATACTGGAGATGTCAGAAGTCTCTGCTCCTGCCAAGCTCTCCTGAAGAGATGTCTGCTCTACCACAGGAGATGTAGCAAGTGGCAGATCAGTTCAGTCACAGACAGCTTCATAATTTGGTAGGAAACTACTACTGGTATTGATTTGAGCTGAAAAGAATCCAACATATTTTTGGGGGGTTATGGGAAAAACTGCTTCGTATCTGAAGGACTCGCAGCCAGAGTTACTATTGAGGTTGTTTATTGCCTTCCCACACCAAACTGTATTTTCAGTTGTTCTTCTTTTGCTCAACTTGATACGTGTGTATATATATATATAACAGGAAATTTAGGGTCAGTTATATGAGCTAAGCTAAATACTAGGATGTTTCAGTCTATGAAGTATGTCTAGTATTGAAAAGAAATTAAGAGAAAATACATTCTTAGCCTGATTATTGCGTATAAACAATACAGCATTTTATGGCTCAGTGAAGCAAAGAAACATTTCCCAAATTCCTTTATCCCTCCATCCCTTTAGGATGGGACTCATGACCTTCTTCATGTAAACATTAAAAAAATTGGTTGAGAGTACACATTCTCTTCTTGCTACTGCCCATGGTACACACCATTTTGTTTATTCTTCATAGCCATTTTTGGCCAAGGTATAGACATCTAAAAAGTCATGCATATGTACTAATATTTACACTTCAGTGCTTACTTTCTTTAAAGGTCCTTTATTTTGTCCCTACAGCATTTTCCATACACCCATGCAAATGATACAATGTTATTTTCACCCCTCTTTGCTTTTCCTTCCCCATTCTTCCACCAACACCAGACAGATTCTCTCTGGACTGGAAGGGCCAAGCCAACCCCTCTGCTCCTTCTTGTCTTGATGCAGGTGCAGCAGAAAAGGTGGGGCTGCTTGTGATCAAACAGCCTCTGCCCTCCTCTAAAACCTTCCTTTATATAAAGCATAGTCTCAGGTGTCATCCCAGGCAAGGTCCCCTGGCACAATGGGATTCCTCATCAAAATTGAGATGCATTAATGTGCTTATTAGACTGGCACCTTCTACCTATAGATATTTAATTGGAGATGAAACCTTGCAAAAGTAGCAAATCTGTAACCAGCCCTTGGTGATCTGTGAGTGGTGCACTAATATATAAAAATTAATTGCACAAGAATTTCCAGGTTTGCAAGCACAGAGAGAAACTGTGTTCTCTGGATATGCTCCAGAGGATGTGTTTGGCCAAATTTAGTCTTATATACTCTTGAAATACCTGGTATAACATCCATTCTAAATTTGTTCAGTTAAGTAGAGATGTACTTGTTAATGGGAAGGAATATATGGATTTGAGCTGAAACTGGAAGGTGACATCAGAGGATTAGTGTTGGTTGCCCTCCCTGCATCTCTCTGTACCCCAGTGTTCTACTCCATTTGTATTGTTCTCAGAGCAGTTTTAACCTAATCAAGTGGAACACATCTATTTCCCCCCACCACCCCTGCTAGAGGATGAGCCTATTTGTAAATTAAGGTTGGTTTTTTTTTAACTTTCTTTTTCCCCCTCACAGTTTTTTAGCACAAAACCAAGATGATAGAAAAATCTCCTAATGCAGTAAACAGGACTTGTTGCTTAGTGACATTGCTTTCCATTTCCAACCTCAGGTTCCCACTGGGTCCCTGCATTTACCTGTCTGGCTAACTTTGCAATGAGTGTGCATCTCTTCTGAGAGAAATGGCTTTTCAGAAGATAAACTGTTAAGACAGAATTAATAAAAACCTCAGTTGCAACACTTACCTTCTGGTGGCCACTTGGGAAATGCTGCCTTCTTTTACATCTTTCCTGTATTATGTAGGAGAGAAAAGTATTTGTCTGGCTGTCTCTGTAGCTCTTGCAGTCTAAATCAGGTCACTCACAGAGACTTTAGGTCATGTTGTATGTTTGCTTCTGAATTCCAATTTTTAGAGAAGTTCAAGACTGCAGGCAGATCGCATTAATTGGGGAGAGAACTCTGAACCAGTTTCAGGACCTGCCTTAATCCCTTGGTCTTTCTTTCTCTTGTCCCCACCGAATAGTTTGCAGTAATCAGTGTCAGAATTTTCAAATAGCCAGTGTATAAATAAACACCCCATGCTACCTAAAGATGCTACACAAAAATTATTTCACTTTTTAAAAATTATTTCACTTTTTTTTTAGTAGTATATAAGTCAAAGAAATGTGGCATTCATGTTGAAATCTCTAATCCCTGAATAAATTTTAGTGGTAGAATCTGTTACATCTTTTCTGTGGCTGCTGTTATTGAAATACAAGAATTGCTGAAGGAGGGGTAAGATTAGTTGAAATAAACAGATCCGAACTGGTTTTGTCACAAAGCCAAAAACTTCAATTGAGCTTTGAAAACTTAATTTCATTCTTTGATCACAGGTTAAAGTAAGGATGGATCTGTAAGGTGGAAACACTAAGAAAAAATAAAAGAGCTTCTCTCAAGTTTTTCACCCTACATTTCTATTATATCTTCACCATAATAATAGTAGAATAAACACTGTATTGCATTTTCGCCCTGTGGCTTTACTGACCAGAAAAAAAATCAGCTAACTTTTATACAATGTCTCCTACCTGAGAGACAATTCATACATTTGGTGAGCAGTTCCTGAATGAAAACTCCAGCTATTAATAAGATTTTTGAATTAAACAGAGTTCACTCTTTCCATGTGTTCAACAGTTTGGTACTTTTTAGTTTATAAGGAGTATTCCAGTCAGGCAGAGCTAAGGCAGAGCTAGTTAATACCAGGAGTCCTATACAAGCTGGCAGCTGAAGGAATCCAAACCCTCTGCTGTGAGGCTTGGTTGCTCCATCAAGAATCTGTGCCTGTCACTGTCTCAGTTAATTACTGTGGTTGCAACTGTAGAGAGAGATATTTTTTCAAAGAATAATATCCCTTGATCACCTGCAGTTACAGGTCTGGGGTTATCTGTTAGTGCCTGTGTAAAACCTCACTCTAATTGGTTGTGACTAAATCTCCCTCGACAAAGTTTTGAAACGATTTTTCATCTTGGCATTTCAGGCACATTCCATGTGTGCCAAACTTTCAAGCCTGGGCTCAGAAGTTGTCTGAGGAGGGCACATGAGGTCACTAATGTACCTGAATGACAGGATTAGAAATGTCATTAAAGATAAAAATTATCTGGGCCTAATGAATATTTAAGCAGAAGTATATTGATGCTTTTTATTGTTCATCAAAGTTTATTATTCATCAAAGTAGTTTGTAAGATTAAATTTTATGTAGAATGTCAAATGTTAAATTACAGGACCTTTTTTAAGTCAATCATGGAATTTAGGAAATAATCACATGTTCCTCTGTGGGAGATTTACTGAGGTTTGTAATTATTTACATGCCCTTTTGACCCAAATTTCAAGGTTTTGGGCGGGAGGGAAAGGGTCTATCATCTCATAGGCTACTTTTCCACATTTCCATATTGCCTTAGCTGATCATCACTGATGTGTGCCTTCAGCCAGCCACTCAGGATTTTAGGGTCACGGAGGAAAATGAAACAAGGCATGGTATGATTTCACCAGAAGCTGCTTCCTCCAGAAACAACATGGGACTCTTTGTCAGTGATACTGCACTTCTGTGTAAGCAAAATGTCCTGTGGCACCTTCATAGGTATGAAAATGATGATCAGTTCCCAGAAATGTTTCCCTGCAAGTTCCTGTCACTATCCAGAATGCAACTCTTTGACTAATTAAAGAAAATGATAATGAGCAAGTGTTGCTGTTCCATATTTTCAAAACAAAAGGACAGTTTCATGATGATCACTGATACCATAATTTCCATGCTCTTAATGCAATCTCCTTTTGAAGGACTGTTACTCACTTTCATATTTATTTTACAGACTGCTGAGATGAAGGGGACAAAATTTTAGTTTCTTGCTCTATATACCTTCATACCAACAGCTCTATCAGTCAGATTTTAGTGCATACAAGTCAGATTAATCCAGAATAAATGCATCTAAGAAAAAGGCAGAGAAGTCAAAAGTGTAACAGATCAGAAGCATTTATCCTGTGTGAATTTTGCACAGGTGCTCAGCAAGGGCAGACTCTAACTTTCTGATTGGGTTTCTCAGGTTCATGAAATGTATGCTGTTTTACGAAATATTGAAGAATATTGAGGGATAAAATTTGTTCTTTTCCCTTTGAACAGCGGTTTTAATGATATATAAAATCTGCAAGCCTTTAGAAAAGCTCTTTTGCTTTTTTAGAGAACTAGAAAATCTTAACCTAAAGAATTCTGTGGAAATATTGCCTGGGGATATATGAAATTTATTCTGCATTTTAATGAAACCACAAATGAGTCAATTTAAAGCTAGTATACTATAAACTCTTCTTCCTTCCTACATCTGTTCATAAACATAGGCGGATGTATACTTAGGGGAAACTTGGCTCTTACATGCAAGGAGGAAAAATTCTAACCAGGAATACAAATTTTCTCCTCATTCCCTGTGGGTAAACATCACAGAAGGAAACCTAGTTAGGCTTCATTTCTAAGACACAGAGCTCCTTGTCAGTTGTTGGTGTTAATAAGGTTTGGTGGAGACAGAAGGGTGTCACTCTGTATCTGCTGAGCGGTGCAATTTGCATCGAGCCAGTCGAGCGTAGCTCTTGTCTAACAAACCACCCAAACCATAATAATAATTACAAAAAATAAGACTGAGAAAAGCCTTGTTTACTAACAGCTTTTTTTTTTTTTTTGAAAGTTTCCCCGGATTCCACAGCAAAGAGCAACTCTGTCTTTAGAGAAACCTTAAAACAAACAAAACAAACTTTGATGGCATGTTTGGTAATGAAATATAATTAGAATAAATATTTATGATCTCTAGGTCTTCTAAATGGGCATTTTAAGAAATTAGAACTGACACATGCAGGGAGATTGTAAATGAACCCTTGTGTCATTGTTTTCTGCTTCTGTCAAAACTGGATCCCCACACTCTGCTGAATTGCATTGTCTACATCTGTATTTCCAAAGCAGTGTTTGTGCTAATTGACATCATCAGGTATCAGAGGTTACAAGTGACATCTTGGCTGTCGTCCGAGCAGTCACACAATGATTTACTCCTTGGAGTGACTGTTCACGTTGTTTAAAGTGGGTGGGATGTGATTAGGGTAATCCTTGCTTGCCAAAACCTGGCTCCTAAATCCACGTCTCTTCTGATAGTGGTGACTGATCGTATTTGGTGAGCAGGAGGGATGTTCTGACCACTGTTAACTTTTTTTTTTTCCTTAATTTTGGTGACTCTTATTTTTACATTTCTTCTAAATCAACCATCTCTGTGACTCCACAGAAATAAAACTTAGGGCAGGAACTGCAAGATTTCCTTTCAGGTTGTACCTGTAACTCTCAATATAAATGGAATTGTAGGTGTATTTAATAGACACTTATGATAATACCTGTGCTGCAAATAGAAAAATGTTACATTTATTCTTATTGATTCAGAACTGTTGCTTTCCTTGGGGGGATCTCCTGGCTTTTTTTGTGCAGTGCAGGTCTGGACTTCATGTGCTCAAATTACATAAAGATGGTGCTTCGTGGTCCGAGCCCCGAATAAAACACACAGTGGAGTTTCCATTGCAAAAGCACTCGTGTCGTTCTTCAGTTGGGTGATCAGTTTTGAGCAATCCTGAATAACTCTTGAATTAGTTTTTATTCCTGAAATATTAGGAGTATAATTGAGGTGTAAAAGGAACATTCAGATTGAAGAGTTTGAAGGTGGACTTCAGTCCTTGTGTACTAACTGTGGAAGTTTCTTTTCCCGAAGTATCTGTGGAGTTAATTGGCCCATGAAGAAGCTGCTGCACTTTTTTTGTTGCCATAAATAGCAGCTGGGAAATTAAGATACTTGCCATCTGAAGTGCTGATCCACCATCATCACAGTATGAACTCCAGGAGGTGTTTTACAAACATTACCATGTAGTGGCAATGCTATGGAGACACATACTCTCCTCATTTCCTGTAAATTAATATTTTCTTAGCATCTCCTAATTTCTGTACTGAATCAGTTAGAAATGGGCAGAGTATTTTAACAGCTTTTTTCTTCCAATGTGGCACTTCTGTTTGAGGTGAAAGTTGTGCTGTCCTCCATCTCTAATTAATTGTGCCAGCAGCCATAACATTTTATTATGTGATTCATACAGCTTTTATTTGGCATGAAATAGAAATGAGTTAGCTTTGGGGTATGAGCTGTTCCAGGAACAGAGCCTCTTATTTAATTCTCTTTAAAATCACCTTAGAAGATATTTAAAGATTCCTTTTAGTTTTGTTGAGGTATTTTTAGGGACTTTGGTTGTTGTTCTCCTCAGAAGTTGTTAGGTGGCAGCTCCCAGATGAGCCATCCTGGTGATACCTCATTTCTCCTGCACACTCAGTGCATCTCCAGCCCTGCTCTGTGGTTTGGCCCGTGGTGTCTGATCTTTGCTGACTGCTCCAAGGTGACATGGCAGGGCCTGCCAAAAGTCCCAGGATAAAATTAAGTTTAATCCACACACCAGCCCACTGTCATTCACTTTTCTCAGCTCTAGGTACTTTGTGTTGCAGTGACATCAGTCGTGGTCAAAATGCTTATCAAGGAGAGCAGACAGTACAAAGGGAATATGAAAACAGGCTCTGTAGATCCTCTGATTAGCCTTTGTGTGCAGGGGTTTAACTCATACCGCAGTGTCATAGGGGCTACACCTTTGCCAGGGCATCAAAAGAAAGGATGTGTTCCAATCACAGGGAGATAAAGAACTTCGAGTTACATTCTGCTTTCTCTCTTGTACCAGAGCCATCATTAGTCACTCATTATTGAACAACACCTTAAATATGCTGTTTAATTACAGTTGAGGTGATTATCTTTTGTAGTGACCTTTGAGATATCTCTGCCCAAGATAAGAATAAATGTTGTATAACATTTTCCATAGCAGCAGCCTTTAACTCGTCAAGTTTATGTTAGATAAACAGGGTGAGGGCAGTTTGGTCCTACTGGTTGATCAGCAAAGGCTGGATCCACATGGCTTAAACATAACATGAAACAAGATGAACGGCAGGGGGAAATACCCTATTTTATGACTGAATCGTTTGACATAGCTTCTTAAATCTCTGCCTGCTACATAAGATCATGTTAATTCAATAGTAGAAATAAAATAAAGGGTTCAAAAAGGAGATGGTGTTAGATAGCTGTAGTTGCTGAAACAGAAATGGAATAGCACTGCAGGATTTTAACACCCTGTAACACTGAGCCCTTAGCTCTGGTTCATGGCAGGGCAGCACAACCCATCAGACTAAATTGTCTGGTTTGGGAGCTCTAAGAACTCATCTGTCCTGTCCATGTGCTTCTCTAGCAACCAAAGGGAAAGATTAATCTTTAGCTCCCGTCACATTGACACCTATACACAAAAAATAATTTCATTGGAGAATAGTTACTATTCACCCCTGTGGCTATTACATGAATATTTAACATAAGATCAAAATGCTATAACCATGTTCTTGCTTCTGATTCAAAACACACTACCAGGAGTGATTTGCTGTTAATATCAGAGAGCCTCTGGGTGACAACTGCCTCTCAGAAACCAGCCTTCAGAAAGTGGCATTCAAATGCTGTCTGATCTGCAAATGTGGAATTCTCCAGGGCTTTCTATACAATAACCTCAGATGCTAAACACAGTTTTGTCTCCCCAGTAGCATCTTTGGGAAATCCTGTGCTTGAAGTAATTTTTGTTAATTTTCTTTTTAACTCACTGATGTAATTTTTCAAAGCAAATTCATTTGAATTTTTAGGATCTGTTGATTTACTAAGAAGCAAGTTAACAAAAATAAAAAAAAAAATAGATTATATTTGGATTTTTTTTAATAATTAAAAACTGGGTGAGGATGGAAGAATGTTTTTGGAAGTAAATGTACTTTGAATTACAGTAACACTTGCCAACTAAGGAGTTTTGAGCTAAGCATAATCTAATTTATGTATACTCAATAAATTTTGGATTCTTTTTTTTCTAGAGAACTGTCACTGTGATATTTATGTACTGTCACTCAAAAGTTTCAGCTATATCTTCGAATCATGGAGTGGTTTGGGTTGGAAGGCCGTCACATTCCAGCTCCCTTCCATGGGCAGGGACACCTTCCACTGGAGCCGGTTGCTGAGATCCTCAACCAGCCTGGCCATGCCTCTCTTCCTGCCCTCTATGTGTTTTCTCTTTACAAGTTTGGCAATTATTGGGGGGATTAAGACTAATAGGATAACAGCACATCAGTATCAGTGTCTTTGGTGGAGGGCAGCACATCCTTTTTTTTCTAGTCCAAACTAATTATCTCTCTAACAGACACACACTCAAAGTTAAGTGAATCCTACAAGTGGCCTATCTGTTTCTCTTCAGGTTTTGCAGAGCCAAGAAGGGTGAGTGACAAATGCATTTAACTGCTAAATGTTTAACCATCTTCCAGTGAGGATTGCATTGTGGAATGGACTGTAGCAATTGAGGAAAATTGCAACATCCACTATCAGTTCCGAATAACTCATACTTGACTTTCTTCTGTGCACTTCCCTATCTGCAGAGCTTTGAACACGGCAAAACTATTAACTCCTGAGGGAAGGGTTTATCACATTGAACAGGAAGAGGAGTGTTTTACAAGCATGGCGATGATTTCAGTATTTTGCAGGCAATTTACTTGCTTTTAAGCAAAGCGGGTGATAATACCCGATGCAGCTTCTCCAATCTGTGTGTGCTTTCAGGTTTATGCAGAGATGTCTGAGTGCTCTGCTGGGTGGGGGTCAGTGGTCTGTGCTGAGCAGAGAAGGACTTGGGCACATCCTTAACTGTTAGCACACAGTGCTTTGCTGATTGGCCCTAAATATTGCTTCTTCCCAAGGAAAGATTGCTGAGATAATGAACCATAAATGGTGCCATTTCTAAGGGTATAATGCCTTCCAGAAGATCTTCTCGTACATCTCTGTAAAGATACACGGCTTTCTGCTTATTGCAGGACACTTACCTTTGCCTTGGACTTGAGTGGAACTTGTGCCTAAAGTTGCAATGTATGTACACAGAGGTAAAATAACACCAAACCTCCTCAAGAAATGGTGTAGATTGTTAAATTAACAAAAAGGCTGCTCAATTTTGTGATCTGTAAAGATGGATATATGAAGTTATGTAACAAAATATGAATTCTTATCCCAAATGAAAAATCTCATGCTATCAGTTTACAAGCTTTACCAAGAAAAGTAACTATTTCTTATCATATTCCCAAAAGCAAAAAGTAAACGTGGCTGGGTATTCCTATGAGAAGGAGGGGTTTCCTCCTTTGGAAGCATCACTGAAGTATTTGCTGAGGGTTTGTCCCATTCCCCACAGTGTTTAAGAGACATTCAATCTATGTCCTAATAGGCTTACATTTTTGGTCATCCCTGAATTTGTCAGGCAGTTGGATTTGTTGATCATTGTAGTCTCCTCTCAACTGAACTGTTTGACTAAATTTGGTTCCCTTCTATTCTTTCTATTTTCACATTTAAAACTCACCCCAGAAATGAGAAGATCAAAGATATGTAAATAGTTCTGCTGAAATGTTGGACAACATATACAGAATCAATTCGGGTTGAGAATTGGATTTGGAATTCTTTTTCATACTATTATTTTCTTATTTCCAAAAGGAATGTTTCTAACCACCATAGGAGTTAGGTTCGTGAACTGCCTCAAATAGAAACAAAGGCAAAAAACCCCTAATTCTCAGTAATAATTAAATTATCTCTAATTACTGTTTTAGTAAGAACATATATTTCTCACTGACAGTTGGAAATAAGGTTATTTTTTAATTGTACCCAGTAAAATAATTTTGCTATAATATCCTTCAGGTTTTAAACCAGAACTTGATTACTTCCTCTGGAGTAAACAAAAAGAGGAAGAAGCATAATCTTTCTTGATTCATTTTGATTAAGAAACCCAACTCATTTGCATCTATATCCATGTACATCTGGGTCCACCCTAAGCAAAGCAGCCTACATTAGTCCTCTGTGCATGTGTTAGGATAGTTTTCAATACAGTATTTGTTCTCCAGTGTGCTTAAAATTTAGTGTTGGGCTGCATACATGAAATTCTCTAAGTAATGTAGGATTATAGCAATTTGAGAAGGTTGACTGAAAGATTCCTGTGGTCATGGGAAGTGTGATCAGTCCAATAGTATTCTCAGCAGTCGTTGGCCTGGAAGTGAAACAAGTGTGGTGGTGGCACATGTAGGGGTGTTCAAGTCGCAGTTATTTGTTAATGCATACATCTTGCTAATGAAAAAATACAGAGCCAGAATGTCAGTGAAATATGAACTTGAGAGGCACGTAATAAATGTATGTGTCAGTGTAGAAAGCATTATTTATATATTGGCATTCTGAAAAATATCTAACAGCAGATAACCCCTTTTTCTGGCTGGGTTTGGAAGGACAGATGAGAGGATGCTGGTCTGCAATAGAGCACATTGAGGCAGACCCTGTCACCTCTGTGTTAGGCCTGCAATTGCACTTTTTGGAGCTTCTTTTATTTTTCAGCAATTTCTGACTCAAAAGCAGTTACCTTCAGTGCAGGATAGCAAGGGGTGCCCAGGGAAAGCAGGAGCATTTCATACTCCTTGTGTATTCCTATGGATTTGTGCTTTTATTTCACCTGACAGGAAGAAGCACGGAAGATAAAACAGGTAGCATTAGGCTTTGATTTGAGGGGTTTTTTTTCCCATTTTAAATGTCCTGAGACACTAACATTGTTCAGGCTGTGATATTTAGATTTTCAACACTTTTATTTCAAGTGTCATGACTCATCATTATGATAAAAAGACATTGCCACTGAGAGGAAGAAGGTAGTCAGCTCTGCATTTCGTCAGCCCCTCTTCCCAGTGGATATTTTCAAACACAAGGTCCTGTTGAATTTGGAGTGCAGGGAGGTTGGTTGATGCTGTAACTGATTTAAAGCTGATTTCTGTTAGAGCTGTCATTGGCAGAGCGGGGGTGATAACACAGCTTTCATGATTAGCACTGCATATGGTTTGCTGATAAGGAAGTTGGAGAGGAAATACTATATTTAAAAACCTTCAGGGTGGAAGGAAGGGAAGAGGGAAGGAAGGGAAAAGTTCTGACAGTGTTAATGTTTCTGCTGGATCCAAATCAGTATGGAATCCTGCATCAAGACCAAAAGGATGCATGGAAGACAAAGAGCTGGAACCTGGAACAGAGAGAAAAACAAGTTTTCAAAACAGCAGCACTTTTTTTTGAAAAGAAACAAATATAACCCAAACATAATAGTAATTTATTATAAGACTTAAGTAGTCCTCAAAATGTTGCTATAAGATCTTCTAATGTTGCTGTCCACTTTACCTTCTGCAGAGAGTTTAGCCCAGCTGAATCGCATTGAAATTCTGACATAGAGATTTTTATCTATATTATGTCTATCTATGGAGCTCTGAGAAACCTGGTCTAGTGGAAGATGTCTCCGTTCACGGCAGGAGGGTTGGAACTGGATGATCTGAAGTCCCTTCCAACCTTAACCATTCTAAGAGTCTATGGGATGTGTCTATATATATACATGGTTTATGACTTTGCCTTTGAAAATGCATATTATTCCATGCTTTCTCATTTTGGTAGCTTTGTTTTTTAGTTTTGGTAGCTCTTTAGGTGCCTGAAAATGATTCTTTTCCTTTTTTTTTTTTTTTTAAATTTTCATGATTTTGTAAATTGTTCAAGTTCATTCACAACTTGAGAACAGCTTGAAAAATACTTACCAGCTTGTTCCTGAAATGTTTCTGGTACTTAAAATGGGAAAACACAGTAAAACTATCCTGCACTTTTACAACTCTAAGGCTGACACATCATGCTATGACTTAAGTGCAAAGAATCATAACATTAAGCAATTCATGTGCTGTAATTTTTACTTTAATGGTATGATCAGTATGAGGGAGATAAACAACACTCAAAATATTTGTGCCTTGATTCACATTTCTGCCTTAAAAATTGGGATTTTGGTTGTAGCATCTCTCTCCTCGGTGTGGCTGGACATATGTAGTACCAGCAGGGGCTATTCTGCTCCAAGCTTTTGGTACTTTATAGGTCTGCCAACACTTTGGAATCCATAAATAGAAAGGCATGAGGAAAGCAAATGTTATTTATAGCATTTAATATGTGTGGGATTTTTTCTTACTTTTTTTTTTTTTGGTTATAGCTCTTCAAATCATATTCTACTATAAAACCAAAGAACAGTAATGATTAAGTCTTTTTTATGCAAATGTAGCTAATGATCCATTAACCCATGGTGTCAGAGCTATTTGCACATTCTTCACTCAGTGACCTTCTGATTTGGGAAAATAAATACTATTCCAGCCTATTGGTTCAACAAGTCCATTTTCTAATACTATAATAAGCTTGTAGAAGAATAACCTAATTTTAAATGATAGGTGAGGCATGAGGAGCTTAGTGTTGGGCACACAACACCCCAATTAAAAAATAAAGAGATAAAATCCCACAACTTTAAAAGTGAAGTGTTTTGTTGTTGTTACTTGGATGTTGGAGTATTGAGAGCAACAGTGAATCACAATGAACTGTAAGAGTGATAAAAGTTGATGTAAAGAATCCAGAGTATTAAGAGACAATGAATTCAGGGTCTTCTTGGTTTTGGGGTTTGGTTTTGTTTTGTTAGGGTTTTTCTACCCATATGCTTATCTTTAGAATACTTGTGACTGGAAAAGGTACCTGCATCTTCTGTTTTATCCATATGGTCCCATAGTAACAGATGCCTGCAATGGCTTAGGAAAGGTGTGACTCATGCTATCTTCTGGATTTTTCCTGGCATTTTTTCTCTTGATTTGTCAAAATATTGCACAAAAGAATGTTCATTTATAGGATTACAGACCAAAACCTACATTTAGAAATGCTGTCATAAATGCCTGCGTGCAGTCTGGCTGTCTCTGCTGCCAAGGACTGTTAATGCTTAAATTAGCCACCTGATGGTCTGGTGCCTTGTTGTTCACAAATGTCAACTGCTCGTGAAAGAAATAACAGGGTTTTTTCCATTAATCCACTGAATAGCGTTCCGAGTGAGCTCATAAACCCTGCTAATTGCTGGCAAAAATTTGCATGTACCTTCTTTTGGATTGTTTGCTGCTCCATTGTAGGTGAAATGGCAGCACGTGGAGCTGCCACCAAAGCTGCAAGGAGGACTCTCCAAACTTTGTCACTGAAAGGAAAAGTGGCTGAGACAAGGAAGCAGAAAACTTGATCCGTCTTGTTTCTAGTTATAATTGTACATAATTAGTAAACAAGGAATTTAAATTACAGCTGTTTCCTCTATACGGAGCTTATTCAGAAAAAAGGCATATTAATATTTTTTGTGTGGTTCTTCCATTGAAGGATACTTCGTGTTTGATACAATTTGTTTTTTTTTT